>CAUYSK010077217.1:0-41392 GCA_963575035.1 Avahi laniger | reverse complement strand
AAGCTCTTGCAGGTCTGTAAATGGTAAAGAATACAGAGGACAAGATTTAGAAAAATACTGTCTACCTTTAAGTTCATGTTGGCATTTAATAGAGTATCTTTCTATGCTATGTTTTCCTCATTTGTTCTTTTTTTTTTTTTTTGAGACAGAGTCTCACTTTGTTGCCCTGGCTAGAATGAGTGCCGTGGCGTCAGCCTAGCTCACAGCAACCTCAACTCCTGGGCTCAAGCAATCCTCCTGCCTCAGCCTCCCGAGTAGCTGGGACTCCAGGCATGCGCCACCATGCCCGTCTAATTTTTTCTATATATTTTTAGCTGTCCAATTAATTTCTTTCTATTTTTGGTAGAGATGGAGTCTTGCTCTTGCTCAGGCTGATCTGGAACTCCTGAGCTCAAACAATCTGCCCGCCTTGGCCTCCCAGAGAGCTAGGATTACAGGCGTGAGCCACCGCGCCCGGCCCTCTCATTTGTTCTTAAGAAATAAAATAGAGGCACTTACTTGAAAATGTTAAACTAAAGAGATTTTATGTCAGAGTATACTATCAAAGGGGTGGTAGCTTATAAATGCTACTACTCATTTCTTTGTGAATAGGTACAATTTAATTGTCATAAACATTAGTGGCAATTCTCTAAGCCTGTGCCACCTGGATCAGGCATTGCTTTAGTGATAAATACAGAAGTTGGCTTTCACAAATCTTGATTCTACAAAGTGGTCTTTAGTGTCTAGAGCCTGTCAGAGTAACTAATGGGGAAGATAAGTTCATAGACCCTCCATTTGGCTAAGGAGGGCACAATCTCCAGCTGTCATGATCCTTTACATAAGAGTATGTGTTTTTTGAGGACATGAATATTTCTCAAATGGGTATAATATCACATCAAAATAATAATAATAACAATAACAACAATAATAAATGTATTAAAGTCATGCCTTCTGAGAAACTGCAGGCCCTATTTTCCCAGGTGACTTCATTTATTACTCTGCCATTTTCTCAAAACAGGTCTAATTTTTATTTTCATTATTTTTCTAAAAGTCTTTGATTTTTAACTTTTTACTGGCATCTGAAATAGAATTTTTTTCACTGTTGAACACGAAAGTTACCTATCTTTCCTTCTAAACTATTAATATTAGCTTTTCCTTCCTTAATCTCAGTGTTTCTCCTCCTCTTGACAATAGAATTTTTTGCTTGCACCAGAAGTGACCTAGTCTGGAATTGAGGACATGTGAAGATTCTGGCAGGTAGAAAAAGACTTAGGGAAGTATTTAGGATTTAGTAACTAAAGTCCTTAAAATTACACTTAGGAAAGTCAACATATTGAAATATAAATGTTTAAAAACTCAACTTTTTAGCCTCTCCTGACCTTATTGTAGGTTATACTAAACTATTAGACAACCCTTCTTTTCAGAAAAGAATTATCAAGAATTGTGATATATCTAAGACTTTACCCTATTTGCAAACTAACAAGTGAGGCTGCCAGTTTGATGGAGGCTGGCAGAAGACATGGGAATTCTGGGGGAGAGGGTAATGTAAATACTCACAGCACAGCAAGCAGTGTGAGCATCAGCACATTGGGGTTTGTTCCCTTTGCCCCCAGGTTCCACAGAGGTGACACAAATAGGCCCAGATGAATGCCTTCACAGGCAGTGGGCTGAGTGATAGGAGAGGAATCCTGAGCTAAGGAATCTGAAACTTTTATAATGGGCATTAAACATGCCTGCTTTAGCTCTGGAGGGAGACACTACAACTTTCAAGGCTATTCACTATACAAAAATCCTTGAAAGTATAGTTCAGAATGAACAATAGTCAGTGCCTTGTTTTGTAGATGTGGAAACAGGAGAGACTCATGGAGAATTGTCTCCCATTAAGATTATAAAGACCTGTCTCCTTTCCAAAGCCAGGAGCTGGTCAGAGTTTCTGTCTTTCTGAAAGCAAATAGACCAATACTCAGTGGTAAGCTGATAAATGTGTGACAGCTAGCCCTGATATGTAGCATTTGATCATTTCCATGGTGTGATATTTATTATAGCTGATTTAAGCCATAAATAGGACACCACTGAACTCGAAGTTGGGAAGAGATGCACAGTAGCACATTACATAGTATTTCTGCCATATGGATATAATAGACATAAATAATCTAAAGAGAATAGATGATACTAAAATTTACTTAAATAATTAGGAAGTGATGAGTTATGAGTATTTATTGTCTTTCAATTTAATATAATGTATTTAATTATAAGTTTATGTAAATTAATTTTTAATAATGGTCATCTTTAAGGACTGGCTTGTAAAATTCCTGACAATTTAAAAATTGGCTTTTTTTTTTGAGACAGAGTCTGGCTCTGTTGCCCTGGCTAGAGTGCCGTGGCATCAGCCTAGCTCCCAGCAACCTCAAACTCCTGGGCTCAAGCAATCCTCCTGCCTCAGCCTCCCAAGTAGCTGGGACAACAGGCATGCGCCACCATGCCCGGCTAATTTTTTCTATGTATTTTTAGCTGTCCAGCTAATTTCTTTCTATTTTTAGTACAGACGGGGGTCTTGCTCTTGTTCAGGCTGGTCTCGAACTCCTGACCTTGAGCGATCCACCTGCCTCGGCCTCCCAGAGTGCTAGGATTACAGGCGTGAGCCACCACACCTGGCCAACAATTGGCTTTTATAAGCCAGTATGAGCCAGCTTCAGCACCCACTGCCAATACTCCTCCGTGTCTGGTTAATGGAGTTTCACTGGTCACATTTTTCTAAACCAATCCCTTCTTTGGCAGTGTTCTTGTTCTACTACATCATTTAAAAATCCCCTTTCTCCTTTTATTTAAGGCTAAGATAATATTCATGTAACCTGTTTTATTTCTCAGTACCATATCGTTAACATAAATAAATCTGATCCACTGTGTCCAAATTTAGATTATGTTAGAAACAACACAAAATAGATAATTTTTTGGTGTTCTCTTTCTACCATTTGTCTTTAGTACTTGTGTGAGTGTGAGTAGAAAACCTATTTGACTTTTTCTGAGAATTTGATATTATTTTCCCATGTTTTTTGAGAATTTTATAAATAGAACTACCTCTAAAAAGTCTGACATAAATTCTTGGGAGATTTTATAGGCTTCAAGATGGATCAAAAACAATGCTCAGTCTCCTAAGGGTGGCTAATTCAGATTCAAATACAATAAACACTTATTGAATACTTATTATGTGCCACAAACTAGGCTAACTAAATGATTTCACATATGTATCTCATTTAACCCTTAACTCTGTAAAGTAGATTTTAATTTCATTTTACAGTTGGGGAAGCTGAGATTAGTCTTAGGTTCTTCATTTATATTTTTAAAAGCAAATGTGATTGTGATGTGCCCTCCCTTCCCACACACTCATGATCAGGATACAGACATTATCAAACACTTTCCATAGCATTTCTTAATAGAAGACTCTTGGCAAAGTAAGTAAGACTGCCCTAAGTGCTCCAAGAGAGGAATTCAACTTTCTATGTGGATTGGTTATACATTTATGGCTGTGACAATAATCTAGAATGAAATTGTGGGACATACATTACTGAAAATATTTAAGAACATTTCAGGTGGAAGTAATCAAATAATATGTTCATCAAAAAGAAACTATAACTCAGTTTCAGTAAAAGTCACTATCAGTATCATCATTAAAAATAGTGCATGGATCTATTTAAGGACATGGATTAATTTTTTCAGGCAATTTAACCTCAAGACTATACAAGAAAATATGAAAGTTTCTGTAGGTGATTATTTTATCTTGATAGAATAGCTTCCTTCTCAAAAAGCCATAAGCAAGCCAGTAATGATGAGGTTAAGTATAGCTATAGTGAGTTGTTCAAGAGAAAATAACACATTGACAACTTTATTTGGTAATCTTAAAACAGATGACAAAATAAGAATTATTCACATAATTTGGTTTGTGGTGCTACTGTTGCCTATGCAGTCAAGCAGAAAATAAATGGCTCTCTTTCCACAGGTAATAAAAATGCTGCAGTTGCATAATAGGAGTCTGAGCATAGATGAGCAAGATTATGTTTAATTTGTGGGCATATAGAAATCATCATTTCAGTGGATAGACTTTATATCCATTTAATATCTATCACTTCCATGGGTATGTTTTTAATTATAAGTATCATCTGGGGGTAGCAATTAAAAGACTGTAGAAGGCAATTGAAAATTTGGTGTACACAATTATTAATTATATTAACTAAAATTTATTTCAAGTTCAATATGTGTCAAGTGTAATTTTAAGTACTTTCAATGCACTTTGTTATTGTAATCTGGGTTCATATAATCATTGTTCAGTATATGTATGAAGTTCATTCAGTCTCCATATCAGAGATATTTTAACCTCATGTAGATTACGGACTCTTTGAGAATTTGTTTAAATCTATAGACCTGCTTAAGAAAAGATGCAAATGTGTACATGAACACAAATGTCTGCATATAATTTTAGGGGATCCATGGATTCCCTGAAGCCTGTTCCTGAATTCCGACTTTACGAATCCCTATTCTGGATGTCTTAGAATAGTGCTTATAGAATGCCATTACAATAACATTTTGGTTTCCAAACTCCTACTTATTTTAATCAATATTTGGCAGCTTAGAACTTAAGGATAGAATTTTGATAACCCTGTTAAGTAAATTATATTGTATGAAGAGTATATTGTTATCCTGAGAAAATAACTGAAAAATACAATGTATGCCAACAATGTCAACTGAAGAATAATTGATATTAGGGTAGAGCTAGGACACAATTCAAATGTCCAGTGGTAGAGTATAGGTTAAATAGATTGTGATACAATAAAATGTCAGGAAGCCATTTGCAGTGAAGACATGTATTAATATTTAATGTCTACAGTATATCAGTGTCAAAAAAGCAGGCTTCTAAGCAACATATGTACTATGTTTTGAAAAATATATAGACCTATGGAAAAAGTCTGGAAAAGTCTTTAGTTTGGTTCTTAAAATATTCAAGCTAGCTTGAGTAAGAGATCTCATTGATAGGCTACATATGAAATTTTAAAGGAAATCTTCTGGGAATGCAGGAGCTGAAGCCATTGTGTAGCTGACGTCATGAAGGCTGGAGCTAGGGGTAGTTCTGGATTTATGGAGGCTCTAGGGGATCAGAGTTTAGGGTCTTCTCTTCAATATTCCCTTTTAATGTGACTCAGTCACACTGTGAATGTGACTCCAAGCTCCTTTCTGTTCCTCTTTCAACTAGCATGGGCATGATATAATACTTAGTCTTTGTAAATTTGACTTTCCTTATCACAGTGTGGTTTCTCCATTTCATAACCATTTGGTTTTAGACCCTGTTGCTAAAATCACTATATTTTTAGTTATTTATTTATAATTATTATGGGTACATAATACGTGTATATCTTTGTTAGGTACATGTGCTGTTTTGATACAGGCATTCAATGTGAATTAATCAAATCAGGGTAATTGAAGTATCCATCACCTCAGGCATTTATCATTTCTTTGTGGTAGGAACATTCCAATTCCACTTTTTTAGTTATTTTAGAGTATACCCTAACTTATTGTTGATTATAGTCAACTTATTATGCTATAAAATATTGTTCATTTTATTTAACTGTATTTTTGCACCCATTAACCATTCCCACTTTATCCTCCCCTTCCTGCTACCCTTCCCAGTCTCTGGTAACCATCATTCCACTCTCTGTCTCCATGATATCAATTGTTTTTAATATTAAGCTCCCACATATGAGTGATAAGATGCAAGATTTGTCTTTCTCTGCTTGGCTTATTTCACTTAACGTAATGTTCTCCAGTTCCATGCATTTGTTGCAAATGGCAGGATTTCATTCTGTTTTGTGGCTATATAATATTCCACCATGTATATGTACCACAATTTCTTTATCCATTCATCCATTGATGGACACTTAGGTTGATTTCAAATCTTGGCTATTGTGAATAGTGCTGAAATAAACTTGGGAGAACAGATATCTCTTTGATATACTGAATTTCTCTCTGGATATATACCAAGCAGTGGGAGTGTTGGGTTATACGGTAGTTCTATTTTCAGTTTTTTGAGAAACCTCCATACTGCTCTCCACAGTGGTTGCACTAGTCTACATTTCCACCAACAGTGTATGAGGGTTCTCCTTTCTCCACAGCCTCACCAGCATTCGTTATTGCCTGTGTTTTTGATAAAAGCCATTTTAACTGGGGTGAGATGATATCTCATTGCAGGTTTGATTTGCATTTCTCTGATGACTAATGCTGTCAAGCATTTTTTCATATACCTGTTGGACATTTGTATGTCTTCCCTTGAAAAATGTTTATTCAGATCCCTTGCCCATTTTTAATCAGATTATTTGATTTTTTCCTCTTGATAGTTGTTGAAGTTCATTATGTATTCTAGTTATTAGTCCCTTGTCAGATGAGTAGTTTGCAAATATTTTCTCCCATTCTGTGGGTTGTCTGTTCACTTTGTTGATTGTTTCCTTTGCTGTGCAGAAGCTTTTTAGCTTGATGTGATCCCATTTGTCCAATTTTGTTTTGGTTGTCTGTGCTTTGGGGGTATTACTCAAGAAGTTCTTGCCCAGACCAATGTCCTTAAGTATTTCCCCAATGTTTTCTTTTAGTAGTTTTATAGTTTTAAGTCTTAGATATAAGTCTTTATCCATTTTAATTTGATTTTTATATGTGGTGAGAGAAAGGGTCTAGTTTTATTCTTCTGCGTATGGCTATCCAGGTTTCCTAGCACCATTTATTGAAGAGACTGTCCTTTTCCTACTGTATGTTCTTGGCACATTTGTTGAAGATAGCTTCACTATAGATGTGTGGATTTATTTCTGAGTTCTCTATTCTGTTCCATTGATGTATATGTCTGCTTTTATGCCAGTACCATGCTGTTTGGGTTACTACAGCTCTGTAGTATAATTTGAAGTTGGGTAATATGATTCCTCCAGTTTTATTCTTTTTGCTCAGGATGGCTTTGTCTCTTCTGGGTCTTTTGTGATTCCATATAAATTTTAGGATTATTTTTTCTATTTCTGTGAAGAATGTCATTAATATTTTGATGGGGATTGCATTGAATCTGCAGATTGCTTTGGTAGTATGGACATTTTAACAATATCAATTCTTGCAATCCATGAGCATGGGATATCTTTCTACATTTTGTGTCCTCTTTAATTTCTTTCATCAAAGTTTTATAGTTTTCATTACATTGACCTTTCACTTATTTGTTTAAGTTTATTCCTAGGTATTTTATTTTATTTGTAGCTGTTGTAAATGGGATTACTTTCTTTTTTTTCTTTTCCAGATTGTTTACTGTTGACATATAGAAATGCTACTGATTTTTATATGTTGATTTTGTATCCTGCAACTTTACTGAATTTGTTTATCAGTTCTAATATTTTTTTTTTTTGTGGAGTCTTGTGGTTTCTCTAGATATAAAAACATATCTTCTATACACAAGGATAATTTGACTTCTTGCTTTCCAACATGATGCCCTTTATTTCTTTCTGTTGTCTAATTGCTCTAGCTAGAACTTCAGTTTTGTGTTGGATAACGGTGTTGAAAGTGGGCATCCTTGTCTTGTTCCAGATCTTAGAGGAAAAGCTTTCAGTTTTTCCCCATTCAGTATGATACTAGCTGTGAGTCTGTCATATATGGCTTTTATCATGTTGAGGTAAGTTTTTTCTATATCTAGTTTTTTGAGGATTCTTATCGTGAAGGGATGTTAAATTTTATCGAATGCTTTTTCAGCATCAATTGAAATGATCATATGGTTTTTGTCCTTCATTCTGTTGATATGATGCATCATATTGATTGATTTGCATATGTTGAACCATCTTTGCATCCCTGGGATGAATCCCACTTGATCATGGTGAATAATCTTTTAATGTACATTGAATTTAGTTTGCTAGTATTTTGTTGAAGATTTTTACATCTACATTCATCAGAGATATTGGCCTAAAGTTTTCTTTTTTTTGTTTTATCTTTGTCTGGTTTTGGTATCAGGATGATTCAGGCCTTGTAGAATGAGTTCAGGAGTATCGTCTCCTCTATTTTTTGGAATAGTTTAAGTAGGGATGGTATTAGTTTTTTGAATGCTTGGTACAATTCAGCAGTGAAGCCATCAGGTTCTGGGCTTTTCTTTGATGGAAAAAATTTTATTACTGCTTCTATTTCATTACTTATTATTGGTTTATTCAGGTTTTGGATTGCTTCCTGGTTCAATCTTGGTAGGTTGTATGTGTCTAGGAATTTATGCATTTCTTCTAGGTTTTCCAATTTATTGGCATATATCCTTTGGATTTCTGAATTGTCAGTTGTAATGTCTCCTTTTCCATCTCTGATTTTTTTTATTTGAGTCTTCTCTTTTTTTTTCTAAGTTAGGCTAAATGTGTGTCAATTTTGTTTGTCTTTTTTAAAAAAAACCTTTTTGTTTCATTGGTCTTTTGTATTTTTTTGTTTTAATTTCATTTATTTCTGTTCTGTTCTTTATTCTTTTCTTCTACTAATTTTGGGTTTGGTTTGCTTTTGTTTTTCTAAGTCTTTGAGATGCAATGTTAGGAAAGAGTATGCATGAGAAAATTAATAGTGGCTATCTCTGGGTGGAAGTATGATACAGTAAGTCCTCAATTAACATCATCAATAGGTTCTTGGAAACTGCAACTTTAAGCAAAATTACATATACAGCAAAACCATTTTTAGCATAGACTAATTGATATAAAGAGTTAAGTTCATACCACATATTTCTGGTCACAAAAACATCACCAAACTTCCAAAGAAAGACCCCAAACACTTCTAATATAAAACTCTGAAATGAATTTGAGCTATATATACATTGAAGAAAGATTAATACAAACAAGAAAAAAAAATTATTTACCCAATTTTTGGTGAACCAGCGAGTGACAAAGGTTGTAGTGGTGATGGGCTAAATCAAAGAATAAATGTTTGCAAAGTGAAAACTGTAAGGAGCACCTCCTAGAACCAAGGAGTTCAAAAATAATCATAAATATGATGGGCTTTCTGAATGCTTTTGTACTGCATCATTTATTGTTGTGCATTTCTATGACGATCATAGACTTGGCAAATTTTTATTTTAAAATAATTTGTATTCATTCATCATTCTCCAACCTGCTTATTCCAGTTCAGGGTCACAGCTAACCAGAACCCACCTCAGCCACTCAGAGCACAAGGGATGAATTCACCCTGCACAGGATGCTGTCCCATTGCAGGCCAGACTCACACACACACATGCACTCACTCACATGGGGACCGTGTAGACATGCCAATTCACCTAATGTGTACATCTTTGGAATGTGGGAGAAACCACAGTACCTGGAGAAAAGCCACACAGACATGGGGAGAACATTCAAATACCACACAGACAGTGGCCCTAGCTGGGAATTGATTTTTTTTCTTGTCAACATTATAACCATGTGATATTATTTGAGGATGTGCTATAAAAGATTTTATTAAGAAATTTCATCTGTGTGTTTCTCTATTTTCTAACTTGTCTATATTTATTATCTAGGACTTGGGAAATGAAGAAATAATATCAGTACAATGTGATTTATACGTTTTCCTCCATAGTTTGTGGTTTTGTTCTAATTCCATTTGGTAGAATTTTCAAATTCTAGCAGAACAATGTTGCTTTGGAAAAGAAGAAATATACTGGGGAAAAAAAAGAAAAGAAAAAAATTAAATAAGTGTTTGTACAAGCAGAGCCAGTACTGTGTACCATTTTGAGTTGCTGGGTTTTATAGCAAGGCATGTGGTGGAGCTGGGGAGATACAGAGATAGACATGCTAAGACAGAGTCTCTGACTTTAAGTTCAGTTCAGTAAATCTTTACTGAGTAATGTACACTAGAGATTGAGGTAATAAGATACAATCACTGCCTCCTCAAAGAGCTAGCACTCTACTTAATTATAGCAATAGGAAAATACAATTAATAATGCAAAGCAATATATGTGAAGGGTCAAATGAGTGACCTGAGAGTTCAGAGGAGTGAGAAATCACTTCAGGTTAGAATAAATTTAAAAAATCTCATGAGAGATGTGGAATTGGTTGAAATTAGTTTTTTTGTCTTTTAAGTTTCAAGTTTAACTATTTAAGCTTCCTTGGACTGACAAACTTGGCTGTGTCTGATAAGGAGATGGTAATTCTGTTCTATACGTACCTTTCAGCTCTCACCCACCCATGAACCCAGGTTCTTAGAATTCTCTGTAATGAATGGGAGCCCCAACACCTTCTTCATCTAACATTGGCTTTCATATGTTGTCCTGACATTCTGATCTAGAAATCATGTTATTTTGAACCTTTGTTTGGACTTTTTTTTCATTCTGGGCTCTGAATCTAGTTTTTCCATTTCTGGCTGTTGTCCACAGTTTGCTATTCTCTTCATGTTGCTGGATGTACTAATTCGGGCTATTGGCCTGGCTTAGGGCATGATAACAAGATACTAACTTTTGTTTCCCAATTCCGAGGTCTTCCTTCCAGATCCTAGTCTATGGTACTCAGTTATGATCCTTGTGGAGGGAAATTTGGCATAAAATGGAATCCTCCTTTTCCTATCTCTCAAAATCTATTGGATGAAGTAGTAAAGTGGTGTATATGTGTTTAGATAAATTAGCTCACAGAAAGGCAAGTTCATAGCATAGTCCCCATGGACAGTGTTGTACTGATGTCCATTTCATACACTGGTTTATAAATCTGATATACATTGTATTATGGTGGTAATTAATCCCCCCAAATCAATTTTACAAATGTTTTAAAATATTATTCTATGCCACCTACTCTCCTTGTTTATCCTCCTCAAGTCCCACCATTTTTAAAAAAACAAAGAAAATGAATATATTTTCTAAAGTAGCATATTCGAAATGTGTTCACGTTAACACTAAATTATGCTGATGGGTATGAGTGGAGACAGTGGGAAAGGACATTGGTCCATTAATAAATGTAATGTCTTGGTCAGTTTCTGCCTCACTCAGCCCTACTCAGGTACAGATACAGAAGATCTTCTCTCAGCAGGCAGCTCTCCTGCTCAGCTCTAAATTCATGCTGTCCAAGGCAGCAAGTCTGTCACTGAGCTGAGATGTAGCTGGTGGTGGGTCTGGAATGAGTCTAAGTCGAGTACCCCTGGGAACCCCCCGTACCCCAACATATCCAGTTTTCCTAAGCCTTATGACAAAATTGTTTCCATGGTTTCCTTTTCTGTACTCTAGTTTCACATTCAGGGCAGTTGTTATGCTTCTAACTCCATGCAGCCCTCTTGGCTGGACCCTATACTCTTCCTACACACTGTCAACCCCTTTCTTGAGAATTCCCTCTAGAACCCTTCTAAGAATGATAGAACAACCTAGAACCACAAAACTGATGTGACTCTGGTTCTAAGGAGGGCCACCTGAACTTCCATATCAGATTGATTGACCTGGAGTTTGGGATGTTTGAAGTGTTACTTTATGCTTAATCCTGAACGACATATGAAGAAATATAAATAAGAATATATTTACTTTAGTTACTACTTTTTGAGTTCTAAGTATATAGAGAAACAAGCAAAATAAATGTTTAAGGAGTTAGATGTACATTGTCCTCTTCTGGTGTGTAACACAAGAATTATTATTTATCCGAAAGAATGTGAGACAACTGATTCACAATTTATAACTACACTATTTTTTTCTGTACAGTGGCTTTTAAATATCTAGTGATCTTTAAAATTATATTTTCAAAAGAGTATTGAGTTTTTATATGAGTAATATTGGACCAGATATCCACCTAGACCATGTTCTTCTAGAAAATATTTGATGCTTCTCATAATTCACCTACTATGTTTATTGAATGCCTACTAAATGCAAGGTACTATTCTGTATGCTGTAAAAGATATAAAAATGAGTATGGCATGTGTAAAGGACATAAAAATGAGTAAAGCCTGGTCTGGCCCTTTAGTGTGGAGGAAATAAGACAATTACATATACACATGAGCACAGAGCATGGTAGGCAATACAATTTTTAAAGGACAAGAAAGTAGTTTTAATAATAAATGGCATGATCTTAGCTCCTAGCTAACATAAAGAGTAACTATATCCTCAAGATACAAATTATGACTGGCTTAATTGCCTCCATCAATTTGAAGGAACAAATGCTCAGGTGTGCAAACAGATGCTAATACTCTCCTGGGAGCACCTAAACTGTGCCTTTTTATGGGAGTGGAGAGTGTCCATTGATTTCAATTGGCGTTACTTTCTTTGAGAACCATGTGGTGGACCTTTTCTCAAACCAAATTCAACTATGCATGACCTCTGCCTGAACGTTCTTTAGCAGCCAACCTAGTGAATGATAAAATCCACCTCTTCATGTCAAGATAATTTGGGAAACATTTCATCACCTAGCTTCACAGTGTGAAGAATATTAATAATTCAGTGATTTGTATACATTTCCATTCATTCTCTTTGTGAAGATGTTGACACTGCATAAGAATGGCGCAGGGGTGGAGGGGCTGGAAAGACTTGGGTCCTGGGTTGGGGTCATGTACTTGTCCTGTCTCTTTGCCACCCTGTCTCCATGCCCTCTTTTCTTCCACAATGTCCGTGGCTGCAGCAAAAATGGGGCGAACATCTGGCTGAAGAAATGGTGAGCTTTATTAGTACTTATGCCCCTTACTAATGATATCCTTCATGCTAAGTCTGCCTGGGTTATTCAGTAATCCTTTTATTTTAAAAAAGTTTCTTTTCTATACTTTAGTGTTAGTAAGAATAAGGTTTAGTGTAAATTGTTTCTTTTGGGTTGAAACGAAGATTTTAAAAAATGCAGATTTGGGAAGGGAAGATTCCAGACATGAGGTCTCTTGGGAGAGACCCATCTGTGAAAAAATTTTATATTTCTGTTTGACTAGAGTTCTGGCAATAGCAAAATGGAATGCCACTGCAAGCCATTTATTCTGTCTCACTGGACAGAATAAATTGTTTCCTAATTAGAGTTATGTCATGACATGAACTGTAAAATGTGGTAGCAATAACTTACTCTCCCAGCTTGAAGAAATGACAGAAAATCTGCTTTTATGAAAAGCATTTCTTTTGCAACCAGACTGTGAGATAATGTCAAAAAGAGGAATATTTTCCTGCAATATTATTTTTTAAAAATTTTTTTCTCTTTATACTTTTTTTATTAATATTTACTTTTTTTTTACTTCAAATTTTTTATTTTTTGACTGGCCCGGAGCACATGGCCTCAGGAGATCCTAAGAAAATGTGCCCTGCAATACCATTTTTACACATTAATTTACAATACGTATTTTGTAAGATTGTAAAAGAACTAATTAAAAAGTATTTTATGTGTGTGCTTTTGAATAGCATAATTTTTCAATAAGTATATCAGAGTTTCTTGAACATAATCTCATTTATCATTTTTTGTCCTTTTAGATCATAGACGTAATTGCTGCCTTTAGGATGAATTCTGAGGTGTAGGAAACTTGCCTACCAGATATTAAAACATATGTATATATGTAGCAAATACACACACATACACACTCTGTGTATATTAAAAACATTAATATAACATTAGGGAATTTAGTGTATGACAATTGTGGAATTTCAGAAATGATAGACAAAAGGATTATTCTAAATGATAAGATAATTGGCAATCTAATTAGATCCCTACACTGCATCTTTCATGAACATAAACTCCAAATAGATTTAAGATCCAGACATTTAAACAAATGCTAGATCCAAACTATAAAAATGCTAGAAGAAAAGGAATGAAATACATTTTAATAATTTTGGGAAGAGGAAGGATTTTCTTAGCATAATAGGAAACCTAGAAATCATAGAAGATAATATCAACATAATTAAAACACAAAGCTTTTTATTAGAAAAGATACAGTTAAAAGATAAGTGAGAGATTGGGAGAAAAATATATGCAACATAAGTAAAGACAAAGATTAATATCTAGAATATTTTACTAACAATCTAGTTAATAAGAATGAAAGACAATCATCCAGATAGAAAATTTACAAAAAATATAAACAAAAAATTCATGCAAGAGAGAATATAAATGTCCAATGTTTGTGAAAATGATTCATTTCAGTAACAAACAGATGAAAATTAAATAATAACAAGATGCAATATCGCCCTCCTCATTGGCAACATTTCAATAGATCACATCACACCTGGTGAGGGAAAATGGCACTCCCATGTTGCACTGATGAGAGTGAATACAGGTATAGCTTTTAGAAAGGCAAATTGACATCATCCACCAAAATAAAAAATATGCATGACCTTTGACCCAGCAATTTCACTAGGAATTCTACTTCTAGGATTCTATCCAACAGAAATACTACCTCGGGAGTGGAGAACCTTTTCCTGTTGAGAGGCTGCATTAATTTAGCTGTAATCAAATAAGGCCGTATTCAAGAAACTTCAATTAGAAATACTTAAAAACGTACATTTCTTTGTAAAAATCTAATTACAATGTACTTAATAATTTTAAAAATTAAAACTATTTGTTAGTTTTAAAGTTAACTAACCTTTTAATGACTTTGTTGTGTCTGCTTTTTTTTGGAAAGTATTTGGATATTTGGGTTTGTTTGTTTGTTTGAGACACAGTCTTGCTCTGTTGCCAGGGCTAGAGTGCTGTGGTGTCAGCCTAGCTCACAGCAACCTCAAACTCCTGATCTCAAGCAATCCTTCTGCCTCAGCCTCCTGAGTAGCTGGGACTACAGGCGTGCACTATCACGCCCGGCTAATTTTTTTTCTATATATTTTTAGTTGTCCAGCTAATTTCTTTCATATTTTTAGTAGAGACGGGGTCTCCCTCTTCCTCAGGCTGGTCTCTAACTCCTGACCTCGAGCGATCCTCCCACTTCAGCCTCCCAGAGTGCTAGGATTACAGGTGTGAGCCACCGTGCTCAACCAGTATTTGAATATTTGCTTGCAGCTTGGAGGTCTGCAGTCTCAGTTGATCCTCTAGATGGGTATCTATCGTTTGTGATCCTTAAGGGCATATTGATTTGGGCTAGGTAGGAGAATGTAGATTCACATTAATAAGTGGTTGAAAAGCAAGAAAGCATTTTTGGGGCATGTTGCTGAAGGCATGGGTATTCTGCTGCATTTTTTTGTATTTCAGTTGGACCTTCTTAGCATCAAACAATGACTTTAAAATATCATCTTTTGAGAGCTCAATCAATTCCACCTGTACTTTTTTAGGTGCCTTGGTGATATCAACTAGGCAAGGCTGAAATGCTAATTTGAGTGTGATGTCATGATTCTCAAAGTCAGTGAAACTTTCATTGTCTTCTCCAATGAATAGGTCTATAACAGCTGTGTATTCTTCAAATAATTCGCACATATCATCCTGCTCATCAATGACCTTTGCTAACTGGGGAAAATGTTCATCTGAAATTTCCTTTTGAAAAAGTGTTTGGAAAAAGATAGCTTTTTTCTAAATGCTTGGATTTTTTTTTTTTTGCCACATATATATAGACTTAGTTTTATCTTGCAAAGAAATATTTGAGTTGTTTCGACTTGACATGATATCACATAGAAATGCCACATTCCTGTAGAAATCTTCTTTCAATACTTCACATTGCTGATTCCGTTCTTCAAAAAATTTAACTATCTTTTCTCACGGAGATAAAATTTTGGCTAACACCTGTCCCTGGGATAGTCAAGGCGCTTTAGAATGATATGGCAAATCTACACTGAATACCTCATCGCTCAACTTTACCGTGTTATACCTCATGGTTCAACTTTACCATGTTACGAAACTGACTGCAATTGCACAAATATAGTTAACAATACTTATAACTTGTTGCAAATAGTAGCTTTAGCACAGAGATTTTGCTGATGTAAGATACAGTGAAAAGAAATGAGAGCATCTGGATCTGTTAATACTTTTTTAAATCTGTGCAATAAACCTCTCATGTTTTCCTGTCATGGAAAGTGCACCATCTATACATACACTCACTAAATTTACCAAATGCAGTCCAACTTCATGATATTTATCTTAAAAGTTGTTGAAGCTAGCTATTCCCTGTGTTCTGTTTGTAACAGTGCCCAAAGCAAACAACTTTTTGTAGCAAAGAAAATCTTCTGTTATGACCCGAATGAAGTATAAAACCTGCATTGAGTCACTAGTATCAATTGATTCATCTAAAGCAATTGAATAATATCTATTTTCCTTTTGAAGTATTACATGAAGTTGTTCTGTTAAGTTGAAGGCTAATTCATGCTGCTGATCAATTATGCTTCTCCTTGACAGAGGCAGTTGTTTGTACTTTAAAACATCAGGGACTAAGCATCCCACAACTTAGACAATACATTCGTTCACAGTGTCTACATCACTGAATGGCTTCCCTTTTTTTTCAAGTTTATAAGCTACTTTATAAGTTGCTTCAGTGGCATTATTTCCAGGTCTCACTGCTGCTTGAAAGAATTGTCTTTGCTTTTGCTTTACATATTTTAATTTCTGCAATACAACCTTTTGGGCCTCTCCCTCTAGTTTAAAATATTTGTTATCCTTATGACTGTTATAATGCATTGATGATCACTGAATTTCTTCATATAAAAAATACATGTCCAAGGATGCTCATTGCAGTGTTGTTTCCTAGTCAAAAATTAAGGAAAAATTCCCAATCAATAGGAAAATGATTGAATCAATTATAGAATATTCATTGAAGGAAATTCATGTAGCAGTTAAGAATAAAGAAGCAGATTTGTATGAACTGACTTGGAAAACTATATCATTATAAGTAAAACAAAAAGCGCACTGCAAAACCATATTCATAGCCTGATTCTATTTTCATTTTGGAAAACAACAACAAAAATATTTATTTCTATAAATATAGAACAAAATCTGGAAAAATATAAAATAATCTTTTGAACGTGGCTATAGAGGTGAGGGCTGAAGAGGCAGGAGAAAAGGAAAGAAGGAGTTTCTCTTTTCATATACCAAAATAAATTATTAAAAGTGGGATTATATGGCCGATTGCGGTAGCTCACACCTGTAATCTTAGCACTCTGGGAGGCAGAGCTGGGAGGATTGCTTTGGCTTAGGAGTTCGACACCAGGCTGAGCAAGAGCAAGACCATGTCTCTAACTAAAAATAGAAAAACTTAGCAGGGCGTGGTGGTGCATGCCTGTAGTCCCAGCTACTTGAGAGGCTGAGGCAGGAGAATAGCTTGAGCCCAGGAGTTTGAGGTTGCCATGAGCTGGGTTGATGCCAAGGCACTCTAGCACAGGCAACAGAGTGAGACTCTCAAAAAAAAAAAAAAAAGAAAAAAGAAAGTGGGATTATGAGTGATTTGGGCTTTTTTCTGAGAGAGGGTCAAGCGATTTTTTTGATTTTTTTCTATTTAATATCTTTTTTATTATAGACATGCATTACTTCCACATTCAAAAAACAAATGGGGCCAGGTGTGGTGGCTCAACGCCTGCAATCCCAGCACTTTGGGAGGCTGAGGCGGGAGGATGGCTTGAGGCCAGGAGTTTGAGACTAACCTGGGCAGGAAGAAGACCCCATCTCTACAAAAAAAAAAAATAATAATAATAATAGAAAAATGAGCTGGGCATGATGGTATGCACCTGTAGTCCCAGCTACTGGGAAGGCTGAGGCAGGAGGATCACTTGAGCCCAGGAGCTTGAGGTTGCAGTGAGCTATGATGACACCACTACACTCTAGCCTGGGTGACAGGGTGAGATTCTGTCTCAAAAACAAACAAACAAGCGAATAAACAATGGAAACTTGAAAAGGTAATTTCAAGTTCCTGTTTCTGAGTGACCAGAAACAGGAAGACAATTTAGGAGACTTTAAATGACCTGAAGGAGAGCCAGGGCATGGGCCTAGGGCAGAGACAAAGGAATTAAGAAGGAAGGATTCAGGTGAGATTCTGGGAAGTGGAACTTGGGAGGAGAGGCCAGCTCTGGCACACAGGTGGGGTCTGATCTGTGGTTGGAGCCCCAATTCCCAGTTTAGTGCTTTCTCATTATTTTCCCAAAGGCCCCATGAAAGAGGTACCCATAGCCCATCACACAGCTCCACTCTGAGACTCTCAAGGCCTGGGACATGGGTGTGGGCACACACACAGCACCGCTGCAGCAGATAACAACACCCATGGTGGCTGGTTCCTGTGTAGGCAAACATTTCAGTTCTGATTTCCCACCTACATATTTCTACGGAGACTAAGTAAAAGCAACATCATCTTTGCCAAGGGACCCTTGGGCTGTTCTCCTCAGCTTGGTCACGTGTAAGTTATAATGCCATTACATCAGCCTCCTCCTCAGGGACTAGCAAGCCGCTCTCTGGCTGTCTCCAAGGAAGCCAGAATGCCTTCCTTCACTCTGCTTGAAGTCCACTGTAGATAGTTTGCACAGCCCGGCCCATACTCAAATCTTTTGGTTCCTGTTTACTAAGCCCTGCTTATAAACATGAGACTTCATCCACGTGGAGTCTGCTCTGAAGCCAGCTTCGTCATGGCCCTAAACAGTCATTGGGAACATCCTTTTTGTGGCCAAGCCACGTCTCACCCTTGAGCTCCTTCCAGGCCCCTGGGTACACCCTGTAATATGCATAACTGATGGCCCAACAAGAGTTAGCAATGTCACACTAAGTTCACGCGGGACATCTCTCTTCAGGGCTTGTTTACTTTTTATTTGTTTACATAGAAACAGATATCTAAACATCTGCTTAAATACTGTGAAATCGTTTTGAAAATTGGATCTTTGGTTCTAACAGCATAACTAGGAAAGTTCATGTTTATCAAAGTAGAGGTAAATTGTATGTCGAAAGGGGGAATTCGGTAGAATATCTTCTATAGCATTCCTTGAAAGCAAGTGCAATCTCAACCAAAACTTTCTTGTATTTAATAGGAAATACCTTTGGCTGTTTGAAGCTTTAAAGCTCATTAGTATGCGATTACCTTGAATCTTTTTTCATTTTATGAATCTACTATATAAAATGCTACACATAAAGCTTTTGTGAAAAACAATTTTGAATAAAATTTAAAATATATCTGAGAGCTGAACTGGTAGAGAAGATATGTTCAAAATGTCATCTCTTTTTCTTCTCCAGTAAAAGATTAGGCAGCTTTTCTGATTTTAAAGTTGTTACTGCTCACACCGACATCTCTAAGGAGCTGCATATTGACTTAGGAACATGCAAAGGGAACAGTCCTGCTGTTTTGCTTCTATAATGCAATAGAAAAACATTTGGCTTATTCAATTAAGATAATCTGGTTATATCACTGACTTTTTTTTTTTTTAGTTTGAGTGATTTCTGTCTAGTGTCACATGGAAGAAAATATGATTTTGCCTGTCTTTTAGCAGTAGATAATTTGTAGATCTTGTTGCTCAATGGCTTATCTTTAGAAGGAATTTTGGAATTGCAACTTGAGTACCATTTTGCATATGAGATAATTGATATGACTTACCAGTAGCTTTTTCAAGCAGAAGCATGTGTCTGGTTGGAAGTGAAAATTCAATCAGTTTGTTGTTTGCCCTTCTTGGTCTCAATCACTGATTTTAACCAAGTTGTCTATTTGCTTGGGCATCTCGTAGAACAGTTTGGAAATGAAGAAACTACAGTATATTTAATTCAATCCATTACATTGCTGATCAAGACAATTGCTTTTCCTGGGCTCAGTTTGTTCCAGTTCTCTCTCTCCCTCTCTCTTTTTCTCTCTCACACACATACACACACACAAATCGAAATGAAATAACAGAGACATTTTAATCTATTTTAGAGAAAAATAAAAAGTAATCATAAAATATTATTAGAACTCCCTCTTTTTTAAGTAATATGCTGTGCCAAGATCATGATGCTTAGCTTGAGGTGTGGCCTCACGATAACAATGTTGTATTGCTCCCTCCATGCAGATGTCTGATGACCATGAGTCCTAGTTTAGCTCTTCAGCATTCAAAGAAAATCATTATTTTCAGCTGATTTGAAAGCCTTTTAAACTGCCATTAATTAGAAACACAGACTAGCCATACTCAGGTTTCCTACCCAAAATTTTAACCTTGAAGACTCTGCCAACAATCATTTTCAAGAACTCCATTTAGAAGAATAAAATGAATAAATGTGAATATCTGATATTTAAAACTCAGCCTAAAGGAGTTACATTCACCTATGTATGAATATTTACTATTCATAGGTATGCACACCATAGCCTCACCACTGGGGCAAGCCGGACTGTGAGAGAGCTACACCTTGCACCTTGTGCATTTGCTTTGATTGCTTCACACCAGGGCGTGATAACATCAACCTAACCTTCCAGACCTAACGTTCTGTGATACTGCAAAACTTAAAGCGTTTGGCCAACTTGGACTTCTGTCTGCCTACCAGCTTGTCTTAAGCAGATTCTGAGGAGCTGTATTCAGGACTGACTCCCCGTGTTCTTTCGGTTTTATTTTCTCTAGCCTCTTTTGTAATAGGCACCAGGTCCAATGAAGGATACCTGGCAATTAGTAAATGTGCCAACCTGATCTCTGAGGTCAGTGATGAGGTGCTGAGTCACAAGTCAGAAAAAAAAGGAATCAGGAAGGACATTTTTTTATTTGGAGCTCACTAAAGAATATGATTTTTCCTGAAAAACTACATACTTCCTACCATTCCTTAGAGGAAATTACCCAGATTTTTCACATTACGTACATGATTTGGAGAGGGGAAAAAAAGCAAACGTTGGTGGTCTAAGCAGCTTAGATTATGTCTTTGATAACAATAATCAGGTAATTGCTTAAATTTGGTTTTGTTTTGTCTCTAAAGCCATTGTCTTTCTCATGGATCAAACTTGGTTAGTGGTCAGAGGATATTTTTGTTTTGAAAGGCTTTTAATAACATCTCTGACCAAATTTGTTTGACTTTTAAACTTCTTTAGTGAAACAAAATGCCCCCTCCCACCCCAACCCCCAATGACCCAGTTCATTAACTATGAAATCTAATGAAAGATATTCTCAGCTGGTCCCCCAAAACCTGTAGATACTCTACTTGTTGCCTGGCTTTTTATAATCAACAGGACTAACACATGGAGCTTCCAGTTATGCATGCAAAAGGAGAAATGGTGATGTTTTTGCTTTGTCTGAACAGAGTGGTTCCTTCAGTTCATTTTCTAAACCCTTCTGCCAGAACAAGCTGGTACTTCTGGGAAGACAGAACTGCCCACGGCCATATGCACCCATCTGTTCTTCTTTACAAAAATGCCTTAGCCTTTTCCACGCACAGTCAGTGGGTGCGGGTGGAGGGGGGTGTAACCACTGCAGGTGAACAGGCCAGGTAGGCCTCAGTCAGGTAAGGGAGCATTTACAGTTAAATGTGTAATTATAAGAAAATCATTGCAAAGAAGAGTTTGCTGTAACAAACTTATTTCTCTTCCCCTGATAACAGTCCACAGTCCTCTGCTAGCTCTCTACTCTGAATGCTCTTCTACGAATGTTTTTCCTGGTCCTTGCTAGACATTTCAAAATAGCTTGTTTGTGTGCTGTTTGAATCACAGATCTAACATCACACCTGCGTGTATTTCTCTAATTCTTTTGCCAAGGACATCAAATAACTACTACCCTTCTGTTTTTGTTTTCTTGCTTCGCTTACATTTCAACAACTCCTACTGGAAAATACGTCTGAACTCCCACAACACCCACTACAATGGGATCACTCAGGCAGCAGCTGGGAGCTTATAGGAAGCTGGGTTGGGATAGAAGGAAACTGATGTTCCTTCCTTTTAAATTACAGGTTCTAAGGCTCTCACTTAATATCTCTCTTTTGGCTGTTTTATCTCTAGGTTCCATGGGAACAATATGTAATTCTAGTACTGACTTCCTTGCTAACATTTTGACTAAAAATTATAAAGCTTGTGTAACATTCACAATAATGGGATTTTACTGTGTAGATAATGAGGACATATCGACTTAAACATCATAGAATCTGAGAGTGGGAAGCAATTCGTGCAATCTCCTAATTCCTTCATTTTTCAGAGGAGGAAACTGAGGCTCAAAGAAGTTATGTGATTTGCCTATAGTTACTCAGCTACTAAGTGGTTCAAACTGGGAGAACTATTTGCTCCCCTATCCAGTGATATAGCATGTTGAATTTGTCTCTTTACTCAGATATATAAGCTATTGTGACTGTTTTAAAAAGTTCTGGTGGGCTGGGCGCGGTGGCTCACGCCTGTAATCCTAGCACTCTGGGAGGCCCAGGCAGGAGTTTGAGCTCAGGAGTTCGAGACCAGCCTGAGCAAGAGCGAGACCCCGTCTCTACTAAAAAGAGAAAGAAATGATCTGGATAACTAAAAATATACAGAAAAAATTAGCCTGCCATGGTGGCGCATGCCTGTAGTCCCAGCTACTTGGGAGGCTGAGGCAGTAGGATCGCTTGAGCTCAGGAGTCTGAGGTTGCTGTGAGCTAGACTGACGCCACAGCACTCACTCTAGCCAGGGCAACAGAGTGAGACTGTGTCTCAAAAAAAAAAAAAAAAAAAAGTTCCGTTGAGGGCATATGAACAAAGGATGAGTGCGATGCGCTCCTCCTGGGGGATGGACACGCTTGGAGCTTGGACTCTGACTTGCGGGGAGAAGGGCAACTTACATAACCTAAACATCTGTATCCCCATAATATGCTGAAATAAAAAAAAATGTTCTGGTGATGTTTAGTGTACATTGTCGGGGCTCAGAAAATGATACCTCAAAATGAAAGCCTCAGAAGCAAAACTTTTTCTCTGACCTTCTTCTGCCCTCCTGTCTCAGGGCCCTCGTTCTCCCCTGAGACTAGCCATAGAAACTAGAATCCCTCTTGTCCAAGGAAGGTCATAGAAACCAGAACCCTTTTACTCCAAAGTCAGCCATAAAACTTAAAAATATAACTCTAATTTTCCCTCCACCTTTTTGAATAAAAACTGGTGATAAAGAAATTATCTGACCTACCTTGTTTGATTGTAGGTTGTGAGACCCCCATTCCAGAGAGGGCCCAGTCCCATACCCAGAAGGAAGGAATGCTGCACAGAAAGGCCGAGAAGAGTCTAAATAGACAGACCTTGCTGGGTCTATTAGCTAAGTCTATTAGCACCGAAGTCTATTAGCATTGGATCATATCTTTTGTCCAATCATATTTCTATAAGGTTGCCCATACTTCATTGAACCAAGTATAAAAATGGGCAGTTTCCCATGTATTTTTGGGTCTTAATTCTGAAGGCTCCCAAATCATGTAAAACCATGATCAAAGAAATTTTTATGTTTTTTTCTCCTATTAATCTGCATTTTGTCAGTTGATTTTCAGCAAACCTTCACGGGGCTAAGGGGAAGTTTTCCCTTGGCCGTTACAACATATTATATTTTTAAGGGTTTCAGAATTATTCACATGCCTTTGTATCTCTTGAATGTTTTCATGGCATGACACAAGTGTGTGTGTGTGTGTGTGTGTGTGTGTATGTGTGTGTGTGTGTGTGAAACTTTGCATAATTTTCAGTAGGTTTAACATTCCTGAGTCATAAAAATAGGATTTAATTTTATATTTAAGAAGTAACTTAAAACTCTATGCTTGGTAAATAGAGACTGATAGAAAGATTAAAGAGATTGATAAAGTATGTTTACTTCATAGGATTATAAAGTTGGACTCATTAGGCAACATAGATAATAGAGCTGGAAAATCCTGGCAGAAAAAAACAAAACAAATTCACCATTTATTTCCAAAACAAAAATTGCTTTGGCTTTTATTTGTGTTTATTTTGTATTTATGTAAAATTCCCACCCAGAGTGCCTAATTGATCATAATCTCTGGATAAATTGTTTAACTTATACTTCATACTTCTTACAGAGATACAATCATTATATACAGATCTCTGAAATGTAATGGTATCACTTTCTCAACAGTTCTAATAAAGTGATTAAGCTACATCAAATTATGTTTTTAAAAATGTTTTATTGATACATAAGATCTGTACATATTTACTGGATGTGATATTATCCATGTGATATTTTGTTACATGCATAGACAGTGTAATGATCAAGTCAGAGTATTTAGGGTGTCCATCACCTCAAGTATTTATCATTTCTATGTGTTTGGAATATCTCAAGTTCTCTCTTCTAGCTATTTTGAAAAATATAATACATTGTTACTAACTATAATCACCCTATTCTGTTATAAAACATTAGAATTTGTTCTTTTTATCTAACTGCATGTTTGTACCCATTAACTAACCTCTCTTTATGCCCCACACCCTTCCCAGCTTCAAGTAGCTATCATTCTACTATCTACCTCCATAAAATCAACTTTTTTAGCACCCACATATGAATGAAAACACATTTGTTTTTCTGTACCTGGCTTCTTTCACTTAACATAATGACTTCCAATTCCATCCATGTTGCTGCAAATGACTGGATTTCATTGTTTTTTATGGCCGGATGGTATTCCATCATGTATATGCCACATTTTCTTTATCCATTCATCAGTTAATGGACACTTAGGTTGATTCCATATCTTTGCTATTGTGAACAGTGCTGTAATAAACATACGAGTGCAGGTATCCATTTGATACACTCATTTCCATTGGATAAATAACCAGTAATGGAATTGTCGGATAATATGGGAGTTCTATTTTTAGTTTTTTGAGAAGTCTCCGTGTTGTTTTCCATAGTGGCTGTGCTAATTTACTAATATCTCACTGTGGTTTTGATTTGCATTTCCCTGATGATTAGTGATGTTGAGCATTTTTTCTTATACCTATTGGCCATAAAATTGTTTTAATATGATAACCCTGTAAGGTTTAAGTAATATTTAGGACCTAGGCCTTGAATGATTGCCAGAATTAATGGTCTGAATGGGATTCATTTTCAAATTCAGGAGACATATTCTTTCTATTTCTCCATTCTACTAAATAAATTAAAGTTAATTTACTGTGGTGAAGGACTTGATAGAAACTGAGAACGGACCTTTACTTCCATATACTTGGACTACGCCTGGGCTTGACAAGCCTTTTACACACTGGCCCCCAGTCTGTCCAGCTGCATTACCCAATACTCACCTTGGAACTGGTTCCCTCCTCCACTTCCTTTTCTGTCCAGTCCCCTAGGCTGCCTTAGCCTCTTCACTTGCCTCTCTCGCAGCATGACTAGCCCCAGAGCCTGCCCGAGCTTGTGGTAGGCTGGTGAATGGTCCCCCAAAGATGTCCATGTCCTGATCCCTGGGGCCTGTGAATATATTACCTTTTGTGGTAGAAAGGACTTTGTAGATGTGATTAAGGATTTTGAGATGGGGAGATTTTCCAGGTGGACCTAATGTCATCACAAGGGTCTTTATAAGAGGGAGGCAGGAGCTCAAGGTCAGAAAAAGATGTGATGACAGAACTGGAGGTTGGAGGGATGCCCGTTGAATATGGAGGAAGGGGCCAGAAGCCAAAGAATGAGGTGGAAAGGGAAGGAAACAGATTCTTTCCTGAAGCCTCAGGAGGAACCAGTACTATCCACACCTTGATTTTAGACTTCTGATTTTTGGAATTGTAACAGAATAATTTGATTTTAGTCACTATATTTAGGGTATTTTTTTATAGCAGCAATAAGGAACTAATTCCATTATCACATACATTAAAACTCTTTCAAGAGCATAATATCGTATTAGATATTATTCACAGTAGTATCATAATATTTTTAAGTGCTTTTCCTTAATATTGTGCTTAAAAATTAAATGTATTTTTTAAAAAACATATTTCCAAGTTTGTTTTAAAATATTCTCATAGAAAAATCTTGTACCACTGCTATATTTTAAAATTAATAAATTTATTCAGTTTATGTTTATTAAACATTTTAGTCTGTGCAAAGGAGTGTGTTGCAGAGGACACAGAAATGTTTAGAACAGAGACTTTAATTCCAAGAAATTCATGAGGTCAGCCCCTAGGAGGTAAAATATATGCATAAATAACTATTGCCCAAAAGGCGGCATACTGTATTAGTTAGCTAGTGCTGCTATAAGAAAGTACCATAGACTGCGGGGCTTAGACAACAGAAATTTATTTTTTTTCTCACAATTCCGGAGGCTGGAAGTCTAAGATCAAGATGTTCACAGGGTCGTTTTCTTCTGAGGCCTCTCTCCTTTGCTTATAGATGTTTCTTTTCCATGTTTTTCCATGGTCTTCCCTCTGTGCCTACATCTTATTCTCCTCTTCTTAGAAAGATGCTAGTAACGTTGGGTTACAGCCTATCCTAATGACCTCATTTTAACTTAATTACCTCTTCGAAGACACTGTTTTCAGATACAGTCACATTCTGAGGTACTGGGGGGTTTAGATTTCAACATAGAAGTTTTTGGGAAACACAATTCAGCCCATACACATACTAAGGGTATGCTTTGGGAAAACTCAGAGAGCAGTGAGATACTTCAGATATTGCTAATAGTAGAATTCACTTAAAAATCAATTATTAACAAGGAACTCCTTGTCATGTGTGGTTACTTACATCAAAAACTGAGCTATCCCTTCCAGAGTGCACAGAAACAACGTGGAACATTCCTGATAAAGAGATACAGAAATGGTAAGTAAGATGATGAAATATATTTTTGTCCTTTCAGGAAAAGCATTTAGAATTGAGTAAAGAGATCATTTGGTGCAGTTCCTCAATTCCATTCCCAGGTGACAAACAAAGCCAGCAGCTAATGGGACTTCAGATGAATCTGCCCTTTGAAGTAACTAAATTTCACAATGAACTTCACTGTGCTCTTAGGAACTGTCATGCCTAGGCTTACAGATGTTAATGCATCTTAGTTGAGACAAAAAGAAAAAAAATTGAAAAGCTAATTGTTTCCTTAAGAGAATCTGCTAGATAAGTGAAATATGCCAAGTTCCTTAGGGTCCTAATTAATGTATTCTAGAGGAAAGGCCCACCCCAAAGTGAAGATTCAGTTAAGCCAAGGAATAAATCTGTTAAAAGAGCAGACAAGGTTCACAGTAATCCTTTCATTTCTTTATCAACAAAGGTGAAAATGCTTAAGTTGGTGGGAACTCATTAGAGCTGGTAATTTAATCAACCTGCTTTGGCCTGTGATTGTTCTAGTGCTGTAGACGTAAATATGTGGACAGAGGACTGGGAAAAATAAGATGTTTATATAAGATGACTCACATATTACAAGGCAATGTATACATAATAAAACATCATGTAGGAGAGTCTGAGGAAAAGATGGATATGAGCTCCTTTGAATTTCTAGGTACAGAAAAAATAATGAAGAAATCCCACTTTTAGGTTATTCATTTGTTTGCATAAACATTTACTAATTATGTACCTAAAGTATTCTCACTATCCTCTATTACTTCAGATAAATTATGCTATTAGAGAATTTCAAAAATAATTTAGATTTCACAAAATGAATCATTTCAAAAAAACAAATAAAATGGGACACTGCCTAGTAACAATAGTTAAAATGCTGGTTTTTCTCCAAAATAGTACTGTTTCAATTTTAGAGTAATTGAATTCCATTGTCTAAACAGCGTTTTATTTGTTAGCAACATGTACATTTATTTAATGATTGTGTACAAGTTTTAGTAGAAATTACTGGAATTTTTCTAAGAATGTTGATCCACCTCAAGTCACATTGTTTTTCAGATGCAGTCTGTTGGGTTTTAACAAAACCCCATAGCTGATCACAGATAGAAAATAATTATACCACATAACTATTTTCATTGATGGTGTTGGTTTTTGTCTTAGATCAACACAACAACCTGTTTCTTAGCAACATACTTCCTGTAGTCAAGGAGACATTGTCACATATTTAGAGGAAGAGATGAAAAAGGCCATCTAGGGCTACTCCTAAGGTACAGAGAGAATACTTGCAGACTAGTAACTGACCAGTAGCTTAATTAAATTGAGAGCAATTTTAATCACAACTTAAATGATTGAGGTTGGAAAAAAATTGTTTTTCATAGGGAAGATGGCTAAACTTGGATAGAAAAGATTTTACAGAAGGAGCAATAGTTACCCAGAGTGTCAAGGCCCAGATATATTTATTTTAGGGGTTAGAGCCAATGCTAAGATTTGATGCCAGAGAGATGGGAAAGCTTTCTAAAGAGGGTCTTATGAGATGTCAAGAGATGTAGAAAAAAGGGTAGAGAAGCCCAAAGGGCAGAGTTTCTCATTCCCTCACCCATAAGTCTCAGTACTCACATAAAGACACTCAACAATGTTTGTGGTTCTGTTCTGCTCTGCCCAAAGCCAACAGAAGAGCATATAAAACAAAAACAAACTAATACTGTGCATTAGAGGAACTTCAAGGAAAGCCACTCAATTAACATTTTTTATATTGTAGTACAGGGGTTACCAAACTATAACCTGTGAGCCAAATCTGGTCTGTTGCCTCTTTTTGTATGGCCTGTGAGCTAAGAATGGTTTTTACAGATGAACATTTGCAATTTATTTGGTGATAGGGCACACTAATTTTGAACTCCAATTAAACCAAGTGCTATCTATCACGCCCAAGAGAATTCCATTCTTTTCATTATAAAAAATTATTACATTTGGATGTTTTCAATAAAATTTTGTGACAGTTTGTTTTCTCTCTTGTTATAAGTACCTACATAATTTCTTTCTTTCCTTCTTCCCTTCTTTCTTCCTTTCTTTTTTCTTTCTTTCTTCCTTTTTTCCCTTCTTTCTTTCCTTTCTTTTCTTTCTTTCTTCTTTTTGTGTCTCTTAGCCTATAATCATAGCCTAAAACATTTACTGAGACTTTGCAGAAAACATTTGCCGACCCGTGTTCTAGTGAAGTGAATAGAGAGGGGATGCTCTGTGTAATTTCACCAGTTTCTGACATCTCAGATCCTCCTCAGCTAATCAGAAAATGATTGGTAACATTTGTCAATCCATTCCATTAGAGCACAAGGTGTTCTTGACTTTTCATTGATTGCTACCTTAATAATGAAAATAACCCTGGGAAATTTTTTGTTTTCATATATCGTCCCTAGAGGTCACTTCGAGGTATTCAGCTGGTGGATATCTTCTCTCACGTGTATCTGCTTGGTGCAGATGATTGGAAGCCTGGTTCAGCTGGGACTGTTCATCATCATGCCTACATATGGCCTCTCCTGTATGGTGGTTTCAGGATAGTCAGATTTTTACATAGCAGCTCAAGGCTGGCAGACAGAGTATTTGATGAAACTTGAGTGGAAGCTTCAAAGCTTCTCATGACCAAGTCTAGAAGTCCCAGAATGTCCCTTCCACCATTTTTTACAGATCAAGAAAGTCACTAAGACCAGCTCAAATTCAAGGAGAAGGGAATTAGATTTCACTTCCAAATAAGAGAAGTAGCAAAGAATGTGTGACTAACTTTGGTAAGGTATAATCTATGATGTCATCCACTCCTTATTTTTAAACTTTTTAAGGGATATTTATGAGTATGTGAAATCTTTTCATCATATCCAATATGTTTATACTTTTTACTGTGGTTTTATCATTTTTCTCTCACTGTGCTTCTGTGGCTATGTTCTATTGACCTTTCTTTCAATTTCTAATCTTTTCTTCTACTATGTCTAATTTGGTACTAATCCCATCGATTGAGCTTTAAATTTTTGTTATTGTAGTGTCTATTTACAGAATTTTTACTTAAACTTAATTATTTATTATAGATTCCAGTTTTCTGGTGAAATTTTCCATGTAGTCATTGATTTTCTTGGATATATTTATAATAATTTGAAAGACCACAAATAATAACTATAATTGAATCACCTATAGGTCTGCTTCAATTGTCTGTTTTTTTCTTTTATATGCCAAATATTTGGTCTTTTCTAAGCATGCCTGTAGTTTTTTAATTGAGTACTAAATATTGTGTTTGAAAAACTGTAGAAATAATTTGAGGCTTTCATGGATGTTATCTTCATCCAAGGAAAGTCCCTTCCCCTCTTTCTGATGGGCAATTATACTAAGAGAAGATCACCTCAATCCTACCTGAGGTTAAGTTGATTCAAAGATGGTTTCAATCCTTCGTAAGGTTTAGTCTATTTTTAGTTCATATTTATTCTTAGAATATAGTCCTTCTCAAGTCTTTCTTGGAAGTATAAGAAATTACTAGGAGTCCTCCTCCTTAGAGGACCCTGAACTCTAAGTTTTTAGTAGTAAGATTGCTGAAAGCTCAGTTTAGGATTTCAGCCTTTACTTTCTTCTTGGTTTATAAGTATCTCAGTCCTATGTAACTTAGGAATCATCAAATGCCCCAAGGAGAAAAACTGCTGCAGAATGTTGGGTTCATGTCAATGAGCTTCCCTTCTCTCTGGGATCATGGTTCTTGAAAGCATTGACTATCTTGGTAGCTTTCTGGTTTCTTTTTTTTTTTAATTAAAAAAAATTTTTTTTGTAGAGATAAGGTCTCACTACGTTGTCAGGTCTTGAACTCCTGACCTTAAGTGATGCTCCCACATCGGCCTCTCAAAGAACTGGCATTACAGGCGTGAGTCACTGCTCCTGACCCTGATTTCTCCAAAGAGATTTTTTGTTTAACTTTAGTTTAGCTTCTCTAGTCATATTCAAATTGGAATGCAGTAAGCTCCTTTACTGCTACTGAAAATGACTGATTTTCTTTTACCGCAACAATTAATTTTTCTCCTATGTTCAAGATACTTTTTTGGTTACTTTTTCAATGACTCTAGACCTTCAATCATTGGCCTCACAGACTCGTTACTTGGCTTTCTTTGCCACTTTCTATTGCCATTCTTTTGTTGTCTACCCTAGCATTTATTACTTCATTTTTTAAAAATTTCATTTTAAATTCACCTATTATTCTCTAGCTACTAATCCACACTCTTATTGTATTTATTTTAGATTTGCTGCAAATTCTAGTTATCTATTGCTGTATAACTACTTTGAAAATTAGTGGTTTAAAGCAATGATTTGTTATTTCTTTTATACGTTGACTGGCAGCTCTTTTGCTCCATGTGGTGTCAGCTGGGGTCACTCAAATGTAATTAGTTGGTGGCTGGGCTGGATCTGGAATATCAAAAAAATACTTCACCCACATGTCTGGTGCCTCAGCTGGGGTAGCTTGTGTGCCTGGAGCATACTTGTTCTCCTCCAGGTGGATGGATCTCTTCCTCCAACAGTCTAAACTGGCTTCCTTCAAGTGCAACAAATGGTTTCCACGAGAGCAAAAGTAGATGCTTTTTGGTTCTTAAAGCCTCAGCTCAGAACTGGCAGTGTCCATCATTTCTACCACATCCTCTTGGTCAAAATAAGTCAAAAGTCCAAGCTGAAGCTGAGAAAGGAAGCAGATTCCCTTTTCAAAGGGAAGAATGGCACACACATCTAGAGAAAAGAGGAATTGTTGGTGGCCATCTTTAAAGACAAACTACCACAGTTTGGCTACCTATATAGGAGCACATTCCTTTCTCAGGTACAATTTACTGACTTATTTGGCTTCTTCTCAGAATTCTTCTCCTAGCAATAGCCAAATTCAATTGATTTCCACAGTAGACTCAGGCGAAGCATAAGCATTGGATTTTGTATCAACCTAAGATAGAGAAAATTTTACTTGGACCTTTTCTAATTACATGCCACAGTTTTAGTAATTATATGTCTGATTTTTTTTTTTCCCCCGAACTTTGAGCCAAACCTACCGGTTCCCTATTTCGATTATATCTTTTTAAATTTTCTGAACCTCACTGCTTTCTGGAACTGCAACATCTTGTCTTTCTTTACTCTCTGTGTGACATTTGTTCTTAGTTACACTTCCCTTTATATCTTTAGTACATTGTTGTCTTCTCAGTACTCTCTTCTGAGTATTTTGGAAAATAGTTTGCTTCCCATGGGAGGGTTCATGCTCCAAGATCTGCCCTTATTGGTTCTTATCGAATTAATCCCTTTATGTTCAAAATAAAGTCATAGGTCCAAATCTATTTATATATATTTTTAAACAGAGTAAAGCTTATTAATGCAGTCCTGGGGAACACTAGGATCCACAGGCTGCAAGGGGACTATGTGAATAGAAAGTTTTAATAAATTTGATAGTTGCCATTACGTCCATTGAAAATAAAAATTTTTCTTAAATAGAACCAAATTTGGCCAAATTTTCTTAACAATCTGAAAATGATATAATGCTACTGGCATATGCATTTTAATTTGTCACAATATTTCACAAGAATAGAATAGGTAAGTTCCAAATTTTTAAAGCAAATTTTATTTTATTCAAATAATCTTAACAAATAATGTATTACTCTGTGAATTGCTTGAGACACTGTGTACCTCGCCTAACTAATGTGTAAGTGGCTAAACAGTTGCAAGACCAAATTATATATTATTAAATAAAATGTAAACATTCACCTCTAAACAGTATCAATGAGTAGGGAAACATGTGTTTCTGGCTTGTGGTCAGAGCAGTGTTTTGGGGATCGAGGGGAGGGGGAAATTAAAGAGCAGGTCGAATTTGTCTTTTTGTAATTCAGAATTGTTTGGTTAATGAGAAAAGTTTAAAATGAAATAAATGCATGTCTTATGCCTGTATTACTTTCATGTGTAAAAAAAGCATAAGTATCTTTTTTTTTTTTTTTTTAAATAGACAAAGTCTTGACATGTTGCCCAGGCTGGAGGAGCTCAGTGGCTATTCATAGACATGAGCATGGGGCGCACTACAGACCCAGACTCCTGGCCTCAAGGATCTTCCCACCTCAGCTTCCCCGGTAGCTGGGACTATGAGTGTGCACCATTGTGCTGGCCATAAATATATCTTATTGGGAAGTCAGGCCCTCTTTGAAAGGGCTTTGAACATCATCAGGTTTTTTTTTTTTTTGAGGCAGAATCTCACTCTTTTTGCCTGGGCTAGAGTGAGTGCCGTGGCATCAGCCTAGCTCACAGCAACCTCAAACTCTGGGGCTGAAGTGATCCTCCTGCCTCAGCCTCCCGAGTAGTTGAGACTACAGGCATGCGCCACCATCCCTGGCTAATTTTTTCTATATATTTTTAGTTGGCCAATTAATTTCTTTCTAATTTTAGTAGAGGCGGGATCTCGCTCTTGCTCAGGCTGGTCTCGAACTTCTGAGCTCAAACAATCCACCCACCTCGACCTCCCAGAGTGCTAGGATTATAGGCATGAGCCACCGCGCCTGGCCATCATCAGGTTTTTATCATAGAAAATTCTCTAGTGGCAATGATAAAGGCTCAGAGCTGTCTTAGCAGCAGGTAACTCTTAAATAGTTGGCTACATTTCAGCTACAAGAATGAAGAAATCTTTGTTACAGTAATGTATTAATATATTTGTTCACAATGTCTCTATCTCATAAAGGCTAGGTAGAAATTGTCCTTTTAAGATTTATCATGTTTTTTCAATTCAAAAAGAAAAAAAACTTGAATAGCCAAAATGTCACTGAGATCTGAAATAACAAATTTTTGCATTCTCTGCTTTGTCTGATTTGCCAGTTGCTCTCTGAACCTTAGCAGACTTCACCAGTTAAGTCAAGTTGATGACTCACTTGTATTTCTGATTCCAATTCTATTAATTCCAATGGATGAAAAGTTTATTGTGAAGATGCAAGAAGTATTTTCAGTAGACTTATGTGAATCATTAGTAGTTATTGCTGTATAATTTTATTAAAAGTAGAATTGAAAAAAAATTAAGCTAAGAATTTTGTGGAATAGTCCATAAATTATGTGAGTGGTAGTTTTTCCTAAAGTGTGCACTTTATTAATTTTATTTTTGACAATTCTCTCACCATACCTATAGCACAACATTCTTTCCCTAAGTTAAAAAACTACTTTCAAAAGCTATTTAAGGAATACTGTGGAAGAACAATGTTTAACGGTCTATCATTATTCAGCATAGAAGCTCAAGTGGTTAAAAAAAATGGAAGTTTTAAAACATTGGTAATTGTGTTAATGGCAAGTCATAATTACAATCTCCAAAATTTGTTTTAAAATTTATATTTTGTATAAGTTGACACAAATTGTGTATTTATCAGTGAAGTCAAAGTTTTTAGTTTTAAAGTAAATATTGTAAATTTTTTAGTTTTTTTGTGTCTTCATTAGCTTCTTTTTTTCCTTTCCTTCTTTCACTTTAAGAACACTTTCCACACCACATTTCTCTTCCATGTTTTCTAATTCTAGCCACACCTATTATTATCCCCTTCATACCATTCATGCCCGGTCCTTTTGTTTACTCTGACCCTCTGGCTTGGAGCTCCTGAGTGCCTATGTCTATGTTTGTAGCAGCTTTTGCAATAATAAGCAGACCTTCCACTGATTCAGCAAAGATCTATTGAGCACCTATTATGTGCCAATCAGTGTGCTAGATTTTGGAGATAAGATAATGACAGTCTCTTTGAGCTTGCTGAGGTTAGAGGTTGTCTTCTTCATCCTGGTATCCCTAGTGCAACACATGCCTGATCCATAGTAGACCTTCCATAATTGTTATTAAAAGTATCCCCAAAAGCCCATCTCCCCTTTGAGCATCCCATCTGTATTGACTGCTTCCTCTTAGTTTCAATAATGTTTATCCAAATTTGGGATGCCATTCTATTTGCCAATCAAAAAAATATGGGGGAAAAATATCATTCTTAGATTTTCAGATGAAATTCATTACTATGGCAACAAATTGCCTGGGTATAAAGAATACACACTGTGCAAACATTGCTTTGAGTGCTTTGTTGCTACGTTGAGCCAGGTGGTAATTCAGCATTTGGTTGGACTTTCTGGTTAGGATGTCTGCTGTAGGTAAAGCCATCTGTGCAGTGCCAGCTTCATGTGGTGGCACCTGAAATATGCATTTTATTCAACCAAAAAGTTGAGGAATACATAACAGAATTAGGTTGTATATTGAAAAGCATATAGTATAATTGCTTATGTGCATATTGCAAATGAAGTGAATAAGATGTAAGATATATAAAATCAAGACATCTGTAAAGTTAAATGAATTTAATTTTTATTTCTGAGTAAAATAATATATAAATGTTTTAAGACTTCAAAAATATTAATATATACCAGAAAAATCTTAGAACTATTCCCCAACTTTTCCTCTATGGGCAATCAAGATGAAATTTAACTGAAATGTCATGTGTACATTAAATTATTCAATTATTTACATCCTGACTCTGCAAACTTAGCTTAATATAATTCTTAATAGACTATCTCCTAGAACAGTGAAAACTACAATCATATTTATACTTGAAACAGTCAATTTGTGTATTGTGTGGCATGGAATCACATGTCCTTTTAAAATTTCTGAAGTCTCATTTTTTGTTTTGCCCAACTTTCTTGTAGAGAGTGAGGATCCATGCTGACTAATTTTAATAAGCCTTCACTTTTTCTCTAAATAATATATGATTTAATCTTCATGCTTTACAGAATTTTGCCTTTTTCAAGATCAGACTTGTTCAGTGTCATTTCCTTCCTTCCATTTGTTTCTTTTGTGAGGAAATTACCCCTTTCAGGAGCTAAAGAGTTGATGAAAGAAAACTCTCAAAGGCAAGTTTGTTTTAGCTTGTTTACCAAAAAAGTATAGACTTAAGAGACTGAGAATAAAAGGGGAGGGAAATTTAATGAACTAAAAAACAAAGACTTGAAACTTGAAATTAAAAATATATGTGCCTATCAATATATTTCTGACGTATTTATCATACTTCTGACAGAAGTCTGTGATCCATAGAATTTCATGTAAATTAAAATTATTGTTTAGTTTTTACTTCCATTGAAAATAAATTTTGTCAATCTTCTTATTAAAATGTTTTAGAACTAAACTCACAACGAAATAACAGTTCCAGAAATGCCATTAGATTTTCCAAAAGAGCATCAATCTACTTAGAGTATGAATTCAGCATTTTAATGCATGTGTTTTCATAGATGCTTTCTTTTCTGTGGGTAGCGAGATGTAGTGAAAATACGTGACATTCTGGAATTAGAAGAACCGAGCATGAGTCCTACACCCTGCACTACCAGTCGTGTGACCTTGGGTAAGTCACTTAATCTGTCTGAGGGTTGGTTTATTTGTGCCTATCAAATGAAAAATAAGCGATAACAACCTTTCAGATTTGGTGTGCAGATCATATAAACAATAAATGTGAAAATGCTTTGTAAACTGTAAAGCATCATGCAAAAGATAGTTGTTTTATTTCAGATTAACTCAAATATTGTTCTAAATTGGTATGTCCCCAAACAAAACAAATGACTCCTAATGCCCAGAGTAGACCTGGCTCTATCTACAAAAATTTTCTTTGGAGAAAAGTTTTAATTAGCAAACTGTCAATGGGTTTAGAATTTTTTAAAAAAAGGATCATTATATATTTGAAATCATTCAATTAGGAAAAAACACAAGCCTTCGTCTTAGTCCGTTTTGTAGTGCTTTAATAAAATATCTGAGACTGGGTAATTTATACAGAAACAAGATTTATTTAGCTTATAGTTCTACAAGCTGGAAAGTTCAAGGGCATGGCCCTGGCTTCTAGTGAGTGCTTTTGTGCTGTGTTATAACATAGTGGAGAAGGTCAAAGAGGAAGTGGACACGTGTGAAGAGACAAAATCTGAGGGACAACACGTTCTCATGAGCACTAATCCAAAACAAGAACAGAACTCATCATATTGAGAGTGGCGCCAAGCCATTTACAAGGGACCTGCCCCCATGACTCAAATACCTCCCAGTAGTCCCTACCTCCCAACACTGCCATATTGGGGACCAATTTCAACATAAGTTTTGGTGGGGACAAACTCCAACCATAGCATCCCCTTGAAGTTGAATCATTTGAACCTTACCTCAAGTTTGTCTCATTATCAGCTTCCGGAACCAGTCTTGTCCTCCTGCAGAGAAACCCCTTTAAACTATGGATTGTGTAAATGAGAAAAGTGTCCAAGTGAGAGCACATCCAAGCAGGGACAACTTATGCACTAGACATAGTGGGCACCATGCCAAGGCCCACTATACTTTTAAATGTTCATGAAAATGTTTTAATTTCTTTTGAAATTGGAAGGAAAAAGTGAACTTTTAGGTTAAAGTAAATGTTTTAATATATGATATTACTATAGTCATCTTTATGCCAATGAGTCATAAAATATAGCTTTTAATATTTGTTCTAGCCCTGGGTAACCTGGGAGGAATCCTTGGAGAAGCCCCGTTACCTGTAGTTCAAAGCACTGTTCCAACAGCAGTGGTGTTGCCAGAAAGCACAGAAGTGGGATGATTAGTTCTATCTTGGGAAATAGGGAAGGCTTTGCTGAACTGATATTTAAATCAGTCCTTTAGAGATAAGTATGCTTTCTACAGGTAGAGATATTAGAAAGGACATTTCTGGGAGAAAAAAGAACATGGACTAAGGAATGGAGCTGTGGAGAGACAAAGCATTGGAACTTGACAATAGTCAGTAATCAATGATGGACTCTTCACTATAAAATCATGGGGGGAAATTACTTATATTGCCAAGTCTTACTAACTTCTCTCCATTATGTTTCACTGAAATACTTTAGAACTAAGCCTAAAAATTACATGAACATCTGCACAAATACCTAATGAATAAGCAGTGGGTTGTTCAAAGAACTAATGAAATTAGATAGAATTAATAAGGATGTTGTGTCAAGCATAGGGCAAAGTATCTATTGTATCAGTTATTCTCTGTAAGCAACAGAAACTGACTCTAGCTAATTCACACAGAAAAGAAAGAAAAGGAGAAAAAAAACAAAGGAAACTAGCCCCGGTAACACATATGGTATTCTTTCGAAGGTCAGAAGTGTTTTTTTATTCCTCATAGCTGAATCAGATAATCCCTACCTAGAGGTTTGGTTTCACCTGAAATACCATTGGACAAATCCCACTGTTTGTCAAGATCTCTAAGTCAGTACTCGGATTATCCAGTACCAAATGTGCAAGCTGATCCACTCTCCATATCCTTAGTAACCCTTGTGCCTTGCTGTAAGATTGATACAGATTATGTGGTTAAATTCAAGAAACTATACTTCATTCTGTTCCTCAAAACAAGCCCTCACATTATAGTCTGGTTCTATGGTGCTCTTTCCTCTTACCAGTTTTTCTCTGCTCTTCACCAGTCATACCTCTGCTCCTCATCCCCAGGGACCTGTGACCAAGTGCGTTGGACTGGTTATGTACACTGATTATCTGTTCTGATGTATTGAGACATCCTTGTGGTGGGCCATAACATCTGTTCTGACTAGTGGTGCCTATATGTACCAGTGGTTAGATATTTCTCAGATCATTCCTGCCTATAATCAATATTTAATTTAATGTCTGACAGCATCATTGAAATTTCTGTATGAATACAGTAAATAGAGATTCTTTGTATGGTAAAACATTAGCTCTCCTCTTCTTCTAAGGATGAGGCTAGAATTATTTTCAGAATTGGATTTGTTTTCTATCATTTAAAGGGCTAGCCATAAATGATTCTAATCAGAACTGTAGACTGATTAGACTTTCAGTATATGCATGCCAACCAAATATGCTCAGAGGCCACATATTAGGAACAAAACATAGAATTGGCCATGGACTGTGCCTGCAAGGAACTTGCTATGGAGAGAGAACTTCTGTTCCTGGTTCTGCCATTTATTACTTTATTCAGAACCATTCACAGTTTTATATTTTTTGATTTAAAATTACAGTAGATTACTTATTGACTTTTTGGAATGTAGGTGATTAATTAGATTTAGAAATATATTTGAGAGTATCGCAATACTCTTGAAAGGTAATTGGATAGACCCTCAGAAAAATCCATTCAAATAATGTCTCAAATACTCATCCATCCATTCACCCATCTGCTGTCTTGTTGGATTCATCCATCTGTCAGGAAATGTGCTTGCAAATGGAAAAAGATTCCCGAGAAGTTTACAGACTAGGGCAGAAATTTGCACACAAACAGTTTCAATGCCATTGTGGAGATAAGTTCACAAGCAGACGAACACATACAAATTCCGTGGGAGTATAGTGAAAAATGATCTGAGGCTCTGGAGGATTGTAGATCTGAATATGAATTTTGGCTCTGCTCTTACTAAAGCTATGGCTTTGAGTGAGTTATTTAATATCACTGTGTCATAGCCTCCTCATCTACTATATGTGTATAATGTCACTTGCCTGATGCATTATAGATGCCCATTTTGTTAGCTACCTTCTATTAATATTTCTTTCGCTTCTCTTCTATTTATCTCCAGACTTTGGTTTCCTTATCTCAAAAAGGAAAGAGTTTGATTTCCAAGTTCTTTAGGAATCTAAAGGTCTGTGATTTAGAAATGATTCCCTCAAGCTTGAAAGAAATACATTCATTACTTATGGTCAAATATATTAATATAATGTATTCCGTAAATACAATAAACCTTAATTAATAACACTGACTAGCCTCTAACACACAGAGTTCTTTCTCACCTTCAGGACCTGGCACCTCTTGTTCCTCTTGTTTGCAGATCTCTTTTCCCTGTGTTTAACTGACTAACTTTTGCTCATCCTCCAGGTCTCAGTCTAGAAATCTTGGATTCCACACTCATGTTGTCAAAATAGCCATCACATTATAGCAATCTCCCACCTATATTCTAATGCTAAAATCTGAGATCTGTATTATTCTACTGTATGTCCCTTAAAAAAGATAGCAATAATTACTCTTCCAACCACAGAGCCTTCCGGGGCCGGCTTATGATTTAGTGCAGAGAAAGGGAATCTATTTATATTTTAACATCTCAATGCAAAATGCAGATACAAATTATTAATGACTTACATCTATAAATCATTTATTGTATGCCAGGAACTATGCCAGGAACTTTATATGCATTATTTCATTTATTCATATTATATCAACTTTAAAAATTATGTTTGTGAGTAAAATAGTTTATAAATGAAGAAACAGTGACTTAAGAAATTTAAATAAATTGTTTACCATTACACAGATTCCTATGTTTCCTAAATATGAAGACACCGTACATGTCAAAATAAAGCAAGTCCAAAAAACCCTACTCAAAACTCAAAACATCAACCAAAACATTGGTTTAACGATAGCTTTTCCAGGAGAGAAGGAAACATGACCTTATATATACACATTAATTCTAAGATTGATCCTGATGTCAGATGCATTCGAACTGTGGAATGGAAGAGGCAAATTTGAACTCAGAGCCATATGATTTCAGAACCAATATTTGTAAAATATTGCTCTATACTCTGCAGATCCATAAAATCAGCCGTGTCCTACATGATACTTGTGAGAGGCTCATGAGGTAAATAAAAATTTTTTGAGATTTGTGAAAATCTGAAAATAAACCAAGGGGGAATAGAAGTGTAAAAACAAAACAAAAAACTAACCCCAAACAACCCAAAGTTGTTAAATTCAAACTCGCCAGTAACATTAGATTTGCAAACTTTAAAAATTATGCAGAAAACATAGCATATTTATTAACATATTAATCACTTTATATGTTTATTTTATTTAATCTTCGTAACAATTTTGTAAGGTAAATGTATTATTATAATCCATATTTAACAAATGAGGAACTGAGGTACAGAACCTGACGTAGGTCATATATTAATACTAATTAAAGGTTGATTTTCATTAGACCTAGATAAACTAATTATAGAGTCCACAAATTGTGGAATTGGTACAACTGGTGAAATTCTGCAATTCCCCAGATCCCAGGGATACAGTAATGTTTTCTGAATAATTGAATAAAATTAATCAAGAGAAATGGTCACTGTTGGAACAAATTTTTTATATGGCAGAATCTGGTTTGTTGTGGAAATAATGAGATCCTTGCAAACTCCCTATTTTCTACCAGATCTTAATTTTGCCAGCTTCAGTTCAGCTGTAACAGTAGTTTTAGGAACAGAGCCCAACAAAGGGCTAAAATTAACTGCTTTGTAAACTGATTACTATCTCCATAGTCCCTAAACTAAAATCTTCTTGTGGTCAAGGTCTGTGTTTTGTTCTGGGTTGTATCAGTTTCTAGGATAGTCACAGGACTCAATAAATACTTGCTGAATGAATGGCACATCTAAGAAATTAAGCACAAGCAAATTTACACTTAAACAAAAAAAAATGCGTATCATGAAAAATATGGTCTTTTCATCAGACCAAAACCAGTCTCCACAGGACCTTGGAAAAAGATACTCCTCCTGGGTGGATAAATTAGGAAGAGGCACCCCCTGGGCAGGTGTAATTTCTCTGACTTGGCTTAGCCCGCATCAGAGAGCCACAGAGTCCAGCTAGGAAAATAGAACTTAGACTTCCAACCTTACTTGCTCCTTTGATCAGGCATGTTTAAGCAGTGCACAAAATGTACAACTGTACCTGGTGATCTGGCTTATCTGATCTTCCCCTAGATTTTTTTTTTTAATAGGGGGAGGGAAAGTATCCTCTTGTCTTTCTTTTTCTTTTTTTTTTTTTTTGAGACAGAGTCTCACTCTCTTGCCTGGAGCGAGTGCCATGGCGTCAGCCTAGCTCACAGCAACCTCAAACTCCTGGACTCAAGCAATCCTACTGTCTCAGCCTCCCAAGTAGCTGGGACTACAGG
>CAUYSK010077216.1:0-37562 GCA_963575035.1 Avahi laniger | reverse complement strand
TAATTTCTTTCTATTTTTGGTAGAGACGGGGTCTCGCTCTTGCTCAGGCTGGTCTCGAACTCCTGAGCTCAGAACGATCCGCCCACCTCGGCCTCCCAGAGTGCTAGGATTACAGGCGTGAGCCACCGCGCCCGGCCTTATTTTGCATTTTGAGTATATCTTTTATTCATGAATTGCAATGTCATGAATTTTTCATTTAGAAAATATTGGTTCTTTGAGTTATCACTGAGATCTTTTATATGTTGACATATTTCATTATCCAATGTAAAAAACACATTCATTAATATAACAATATTCTCATCAAAAGGTCTTTAAGTGTTTGGGAGGTTTATACAAATTTTACAAAATTCTAATTTTAACTTGAAAGCTCATTTTATTTTTGGCAACAAATACTGTCAAGGGTGTTTTCTAAAATGGCAGGTACACTTTGTTCAAATTTGAGAAAATGTCTGCTGAATACTAAAGCCTGAATAACCATAGTTTGTCTGAAATTCTTTTATATATAAAAAATGATGTTCTATAAAATAGTGCCTGGGGGACGGGTATATACATACACAAAGAGTGCAATGCACACCACCCGAAGGATGGACATATTTGAACCTCAGATTTGAGGGGGCAAGGGCAACATACGTAACCTAAACATCTGTACCCCCATAATATACTGAAACAAACAAACAAAAAATATCAAAAAAAAAAAAAATGGTGCCTGGTTCTACTTGCAGCTCAATCACACAAGTTCTTTTTCCTCTCGACAGCCACCGTAATTTGGTACTTTGATGTGGCAGAAGTGTTTTATATCAGCTTCTCATTTTGTCATACAAAATATTAAAAAGGTATATATTCAAAGGTCAAGAGTTAACAAATTTAATAATTTTTATTGCTTCACCAAAAATATTCTTAAGCAAAGCAGACTTTTTTATGCAGATACATTTCTTTTTAATGTCCAGAAGAATGCAATAATGACTTTTACAATTTGATGCCACTGCCTTTGTGATAAGATGCCAGCAGTTTTGCCTTTGTATCATCAGAGCAAATATCAACATAGTGAAAAATAAAAATGAATCTTAATATTTTAAAAAGCACTTTTAACCTTTGAAGCCCTCTGACAAGGTCTCTGAGACCTCCACAGACCTGCTGACCACACTTTAAAAACTGCTGGCTTAGACAATCCAGGAAATTTTAGACCTTCTTAATAAAAAACTGACTTCAGAACTCAAAATCTTTAATGTTTCAAGTAAAATACAAACAAAGATTAACCAGTCCCTTGTTTTCATGAGGAGAAATGGAAAGCTGAGGGATAGATGCAATAGTTTTCCCGTCACCAACCAGTATTAAAACCTAAAGTGCATGACTTTCCATAGAATAATATTTTTACTCTTGTAGCTCAGTGAGGACAACTCCAACATCACGGAGAAAATTATTTAAGAACCTATTCCTTTCTCATGCCACTTGGTAACATGTTTCTACAAACCTACCAGACTCATTTTTGTATTTATACTTACTGATGAGGCTAGCTATGACTGTGAAATACAATCTTTAAATCATTTTCTATCATCTGTATAGGAAGAGATTTAAGGATAAGTGCCATAAAAAACACTGAAATGGATAATTGCCAAGGAGAGTGAGATGCCTTCTTTGACATCTCATAAGATAGTCAAAGAAGGTATTTTTGAAGATTTGACATTTTATTTGAGTCTAAATGACAAAACAGGGTCAGGCATAGCAAATCACGGCAAGAATGTCTGGTACAGCGGAAAAAACAAATCCAAAGGACTTAAAGCAGGATAAAGTTGGGTTGAAAAAACCAAAGGGTGAACAATGTGGTTAGACAGAGATGTTTAGACAGAGGGAGAGCATAAGGAACCTCAAAAGTAGACTATTCGAAAAATGTAAAGTCTGAGGAGAATAAAGAAAAGATAATGAAAAGGAATGAAGAAAGCTTATGGGATTTATGGAACAGCATTCAAGAGTAAAATTTCTAGTCACAGGAGTCAAAGAAGGAGAAAAGAAAGATTTAAAAAGTAGAAAGCTTATATGAAGAAATAATAGCAGGAAACCTTCCAAACCTGGAGAAAGATGTAATCATTCAGGTACGGAAGGTCAAAGGTCTCCAATCAGATTCAATCAAAATAAAACTACTCAAAGACATATTATAATCAAACCATCAAAAAATTAATACAGCAGATTCTGAAAGTAGCAAGAGAAAAGAAGCAAATAACATATCAGGAAGTTCCAATGTGGCTAATAGCAGATTTCTCAGCAGAAACCTTACTGGTTAGGAGAGAATAAGATGATATGTTTGAAGTGATGATGGGGAAAAGAACTATCAAGCACATTGTACTCAAAAAAATTACTCTTCAGAAAGCAAGGAGAGATAAAAATTTTCCCAAAGAATAGCTGAGGGAATTCATTACCACCAGACCTGTCTTACAAGAAATGCTAATGAGTAACGCAAAAATATCTGGAAGTATAAAACTTAGTCAAATTTAGAATACTCATACTGTAAGGGTGGTGTGTAAATCACTTATATCTTTAGTATGAAGGTTAAAAGACAAAACTATTAAAAATAGTAGCCACAATAATTTGGTAAGGGATATACAAATTAAAAAAGTATAAATTGTGACATCAAAAATTCAAAATGTGGAAAAGGAGTGGCATAATAGTGTAGAGATTTTTTTTTTAAGTGATCAAAGTTACATTGTTATTACTAGCTTAAAATAACATAAACTGAGATTTTTTGTAAGATTTATGGTAATCACAAGGCAAAATCCTATAGTAGATACACAAAAAATAAAGAGCAAGGTATCAAAACATATGACTAGAGAAAAATTCCTTAACCACAAAGGAAACAGCAAGAGAGAAAGAAAGGAAAAAGGATCCATAAAACAACTAGGCAGCAATTAACAAAACAGCAGTAGTAATTCCTTACTTACCAATAACTACCTTGAGGCCGGGCATGGTGGCTCACACCTGTAATCCTAGCACTCTGGGAGGCCGAGGTGGGAGGATTATTTGAGCTCAGGAGTTCGAAACCAGCCTGAGCAAGGGCAAGACCCTGTCTTTACTAAAAATAGAAAGAAATTAATCAGACAACTAAAATTATATAGAAAAAATTAGCCAGGCATGGAGGCGCATACCTGTAGTCCCAACTACTCGGGAAGCTGAGGCAGAAGGATGGCTTGAGCCCAGGAGTTTAAGGTTGCTGTGAGCTAGGCTGATGCCATGGCACTCTAGCCCAGGCAACGGAGTCAGACTCTGTCTCAAATAAATAAATAAAAATAAAATAATAAAATAATTACCTTGAATGTAGATGGATTAAGTTCTTTAATCAAAAGATCCACAGATTGGCTAAATGGATAATAATCTTTTTAAAAGATCCAAATATTTGTTGTCTACAAGAGACTTAATTCACCTTTAAGGACACACATAAATTGACAGTAAAGGGATAGAAAAAGATTTGCCATGCAAATGGATATTAAAAAAATAGCAGAAGTTGCTATACTTATATCAGATAAAATAGACTAAGTTAAAAACTGTGAAAAGACACAAGAAAGGTCATTATAAAATGATAAAGGGGTCAATTCAAAAAGAAAATATAACACTTACAAATATATATGCACCCAACAATAAAGCACCTAAATATATAAAGCAAATATTTGTAGGTCTGAAGGGAGAGATAGTGTATAATACTTTAATAGTAGAGTGCTTCAATATCTCATTTTCAACAATAGAGAGGTAATTCAGACAGATAATCAATAAGGAAAGATTGGGATTAGACTACACTCTAGACCAAATGGACCTAACATTTGGAACACATATACAAAACATTCTTTCCAACAGTTGCAGAATACACATTCTTCTCAACTGCGCATGTAACATTCTCCAGTATAGATCATATGCTAGGCCACAAAACAAGTCTTAACAAGTTTAAGAAGACTGAAATTATATCAAATATCTTTTCTGACCACAATGGTATAAAACTAAAAATCAATAACAAGAAGAACTTAGGAAAATTCACAAATACTTGTAAATTTAACAACATTCTCCTGAACAACCAATAGATCAAAAATAAAATAAAAAGAAAAATTTCAAAATTTCTTCATACAAATGAATACATAAATACAACATATCAAAACTTATGGGATACAGTAAAAACCATTCTAAGAGGGAATTTTATAGCAATAAACCCCTACATCAAAAAAAGAATAAAGATCTTAAATAAACAACTTAACATTGCACCTCAGGTAACTAGAAAAATAAGAACAAACTAACCTCAAAGTTAATAGAAGAAAGAAAATAATAAAGAAGAGACTAGGAAAATAATGAAAAAGATTAACAAAAGTATGAGTTGTTTTTTTGAAAAAACAAACAAAATTCACTAACATTTATTAATAGACTAAGAAAAAAAAGAAGACTCAAATAAAATCAGAAACAAAAAAGGAAATATTACACCTGATACAATAGAAAAACAAAGGCTCATAAGAAATTATTATGAATAATTATATGTCAACAAATTAGATAACCTGGAGAAATGGATAAATTCTTGGACACATACAATCTACCAAGAAAAAAATAGAAAACCTGAACAGTCCAATTAACAAGATGAATCAGTAATAAAAACTCTCCCAGTGAAGAACAGCCCAAAACCTGATGGCTTCACTGCTGAATTCTATCAAACATTTAAAGAAGTAATACCGATTCTTCTCAAATTCTTTCAAAAAAAATTAAAGAGGAGGGAATACTTCCAATTTCATTTTATAAGAGCATCATTACCCTGATACCAAAGACAAATGAGGACATTACCAAAAAAAGAAAAAAAAGAAGAAGAAGAAGAAAAGAAAATTGCGGGCCAATATCCCTGATGAATACAGATTGAAAAATTCCCAACGAAATGCTAGCAAACCAAATTAAACAGCACATTAAAAAGATCATTCACCATGATCAACTGACATTCATCCTAGGGATACAAGGATGGTTCAAAATACACGAATCAATAAATGAAATATATCACATGAACAAAATGAAGAATAAAAATCATATAATCATTTTAATAGATGCAAAAAAAGCGCTTGACACAATTCAACAACCTTTCATAATAAAAACCCTTATTAAATTAGGTATAGAACATAAAAGAGTCAAACTCACAGCTAACATCATATTCAACAGGGAAAAGTTGAAAGCTTTTCCTCAAAGACCAAGAATAAGACAAGGCTGCCCACTCTCACCATATCTATTCAATATAGTACTGGAAATCCTAGACGAGAAATTAGGCAAGAAAAAGTAAGAAATGATATCCAAATTGGAAAGGAAGAAGATAAATTTTCCCTGTTTACAAGTGACATGATCTTATATATAGAAAATCCTAATGATGCCACCAAAAAATGTTAGAACTAATAAATTCAGTAAAGTTTCAAGATACAAAATTCACACACAAAAAAAGATAGCATTTTTATCTACTAATATTGAACTATCTGAAAAAGAAATTTAAAAGTCCTATTTACGATAATTACAAAAAATAAGCCAGTCAATGAATCTGCTTATCTGAATGTGTTTCTGCAGAAATTTTAACAAAGCTGGCAATAGTCAAGCCATGTTACGAGCCTTAAGGACATTGAAGCCGTTAAGGTCCCTGAAAATGGCTATAACAAATTTTAATGATGGGATACATTTTCATATGATAAAGCTAATTATTAAATGTTCACTGTGAGTAGTGCTAAGAACTTAGTGAAATTTATAAATGTTAATAAGAAATTGCATGTAATTTTTTTAAAGGACTATGACAAAGAATCTCAGGCCAAGGATGTCATCGAAGAGTACTTCAAATGCAAGAAGTGAACAAATAAAAACTTTGGCTCATAAATAAATAAATAAATAAATAAATAAAATAAAATATTTAGAAATAAATTTAAGGAGATGAAAGATCTCTATACTGAAAACTATAAAATATTGAGGAAAGAAATTGAAGAAGACACAAATAAATGGAAATATATCACATGTTCATGTATTAGAAAAATTAATATTCTTAAAATGTTCATACTACTCAAAGTAATCTACAGACTTGATGCAATCCTTATCAAAATACCAATGATATTCTTCACAAAAATTGAAAAAACAATTATAAAACTTGTATAGAATCACAAAAACTCCAAATAGCCAAAGCAATTTTGAGTTAAAAGAACAAAGCTGAAGACATCACACTACCTGGTTTCAAAATACAGTTAGCCCTGGAACAGCATGGGAGTTAGAAATACCAATCCCACCTCATGCAGTCAAAAATCTACATACAAGCTTTGTCTACCCCAAAACTTAACTACTAATAACCTACTGTTGACTGGAAGCTTTACTGATAAAATAAACATTCAATTAGCATGTATTTTGTATGTTGTATGTATAATACGCTGTATTCTTACTATAAAGTAAGGTAGATGAAAGAAGACACTATTAAGAAAATCATAAAGAAGGGAAAATATATTTGCTACTCATTAAGTGGAAATGGATCATCCTAAAGGTATTCCTCCTCATCATCTTTACATTGCGTAGACTGAGGAGGAGGAGAGAAAGGAGGGGTTAGTCTTGCTGTCTCAGAGGTAACAGATGCAGAGGAAAATCTGAGTATAAGTGGACCAGCACAGTTTCAACCTGTGTTGTTCAAGGGTCAACCATATGTTACAAAGCTATAGTAACCAAAACAGCATAGTACTGGCATATAAACAGACACATAGATAAATGGAAAGAATAGAGAGCCTAGAAATGGATCCACATATTTACAGCCAACTGATTTTTGACAAAAGTGCTAAGAATATGCAATGTGGAAAGGACAGTCTCTCCAATAAATGGTGCTGGGAAGACTGGATATTCATATGCACAAGAATGACAATAGAATTTTATTTCATATAATATACAAAAATTAACTCAAAATGTATTAAGTACTTACATGTAATACATGAAACTATGAAATTACTAGAAGAAATACAGGGGGAAACTTCCAGGACATTGGATTGGGCAATGATTTTTAGGATATGATCCCAAAAACATGGGCAAAAATAAAAGCAAAAATATCCAAATGAGACTACATCAAACTAAAATGTTTCTGCACAGCAAAAGAACCAATCAACAGAGTGAAGAGACAGCCACATAATGGGAGAAAATATTTGCAAACTATACATCTGACAAGGGGTTAATATCTAAAATATTTAAGAAACCCAAACTACTCAACAGCAAGAAAACAAATACTGCAACTTACAAATCAGCCAAGGTCCTGAATAGACATTTCTCAGGAAGAAGATATAAGAATTGCCAATAGGTATATGAAAAAAATGCTCAACATCACTAATCATCAGGGAAATGCAAATTAAAACTAAAATTATCTATCACCTCACACTTCTTAGAATAGCTATCATCAGAAAGACAAAAGATTACAAGTATTGGTGAGGATGTGGAGAAAAAGGAACCCATGTCCACTCTGAGTAGGAATGTAAATTAATATAGCCATTATAGAAATCAGTATGGAAGTTCTCCAAAAAAATAAAAATGGAACTACCATAGGATCCAGCAATCCCACTACTGGGTATATTTCCAAAGGAAATGAATTCAGTATGTCAAAGAGGTTATCCGCACTCCCATATTCACTGCAGCATTATACACAGTAGATGAGATATGGAATCAACCTAAGTGCCCATCAGAGGATAAAGGATAAAGAAAATGTGGCTTATATACACAATGTACTAGTTAGCCATAAAAAAGAAGGAAATCCTGCAATTTCCAACAATGTGGATAAACCTAGAGGACATTATGTTAAGTGAAATAAGCCGGGCAGAAAGACAAATATCATATGATCTCACTTATATGTGGAATTTTAAAAAGTTGATCTCATAGGACTAGAGAGTAGAATGATGGTTACCAGAGGCTAGGACGATGGTGGTCAAAGGATACAAAATTGCAGTTAGATAAGAGAAATAAGTTCAAGAGATGTATAATACAACATGGTGACTATACTTGATAACAATATATTGTATTTTACAAGAATACAATATATTGCATTATAAGAGTGGATGTTAAGTATTTTCACCACAAAAATAATATCTATATAAGGTAATGCATATGTTAATTAGCTAGATTTAGTCATTCTATAATGTATAATACTTCAAATCATGTTGTATATAATTAATACATATAATTTTATTTATCAATTTAAAAAATAAAACAATAAAGAAAAAATTCAGCAAATTAAAAAGAAATTTAAAATATTTTAAAAGAAAAACATTCTCTAACAGGATTTATATGCTGACCAAAAAGAATTCTATATTCTACTTATTACACTCATAGATTAAGAGTCTCTATAATAAGGATGTCAGTTTTCTCCTAAATGACATATAAGTTTAACATAACTCCAATCAAAATCCCAGCAACACTCTTTGTAGATATAAAAAATCTTATTCCAAAATTTGTATGACAAAGGAAATAGAATAGCTAAGACAATGATGAAAGAGAAGAATGAAGAGGGAGGAAGAACTCTACTTGATTTTTAAATCCATTTAACTACATTAATCAAGACTGTGTGATATTAGCAAACAGGCTGACACATAGATCAATGAATCGGAGTGGCGGACACAAAAGTAGATCCACACACGTATGGCCAAGTGATTTTTTGACAAAGATGCAAAGGCAATTCAATGGAGTAAAAATCTTTTCAACAAAAGTTACTGAAGCAATTGGATATTCATAGGGAAAATAAATAAATAAACCATCTCAACCTAAACCTCATACCTTACACAAAAGTTAGGTCAAATGAATTATGGATTTAAGTGTAAAACATAAAACTATAAAAATTTTAAGAAAAAATCATCAGGTTGTAAGGCTTGTGAAAAGTTCTTAGACATCACAGCAAAAGCATAATCCATAAAAGAAAAAAAAATCTATAAATTAAACTTCACAAAAATTTAAAAGTTTGCTCTGTGAAAAACCCTGTTAAAGGATTAAGGTACAACATTTAGACTGCAAGAAAATATTTGCAAACCATGTATCTGACAAAGGTCTCATCTCTAAAATACGTAAAGGACTCTCAAAACTCAACAGTAAATATACAAAAAACCTAATTATAAAATGGGCAAAGGACATGAAGAAATATTTCACTGAAAAGAATATTTGGATGGCAAAAAAATTTGGATGGTTGAAAAAATGTTCAACATCACTTGCTATTAGGGAAACACACATTAAAACTACAAAGGTTCTATTAATATTATTAATATTAGAACCTATTGAAAATACTAAGGAGAAAAATGACAATGCCAAATGCTCACAAAGATGGGGAGAAAATGGATCTCTCATGCATTGCTGGTGGGTATATAAAATTGTACATGCATTTTGGAAAATTGTTTGGCAGTTTCTTAGAAAACAACATGAACTTTCCATATGAATCAGCAATCACACTCCTGGGCATTTATCCCAGAGAAATGAAAATTTACATTTTCACAAAAACCTGCACATGAATGTTCACAGCAACTTTATCTGTGATAGTCAAAAAACAAAACTATCCTTCAACATGTAAATGGTTAAGGAAATGATCGTATATCCATACCATGGACTAGCACCCTGCAATAAAAAAAACAAATTATCAATATGTGCGAAAGCTTGATGGCTCTCAAGGGCATTATGCTGAGTGGAGAAAATCCAATAGCAAAAGGTCACCTGTTGTATGATTCCATTTATGTAGCATTCTAAACATGGCAGAATTATAGAGATAGTAAATAGATCTTTGGTTGCCAGGTATTAGGTATAGCATGGGTGGGAGTAAATTTGACTATGAATGGGTAGCATGAGGTAGATATTTTTGGTAATGTAATAGTTCTGTATCTGTGTAGTGGTGATTATAGGAATCTACACATGTGATCAAATCACATAGAATTACGTATACACATTTTATGAATGTCACTTTACTAGTTTTGCTGTTGTAATCTAGTTACATGAACCATTCAGAGAAACCTGGTGAAGGGTACATAGGACCTCTCTGTAATTTTTTTGAAACTTGCTGTGATCTGTAATTCAAAATAAAAAGTTAAAAAAATAAAAAGAATGACCAATGCAAGATACACCTGGTGAAGATGCTAAACTTTAAGGGGAAAAAATCTTATGAATATCTAGGGAATGAAAACAAGTCATCTATAATAAACAAAAATAAGAATGTCTTCAAATGTGAAAAGAGTGAATCAATATTTATATAGTTTTGAGAAAAAGCAAGAGTGAGGCCTGCTTTTAATACCCAATTTGTCATTCATTTACAAAGACAACAGAAACACTTGCAAATAAGCAAAAAGCTCAGGAATTACAGTGTTCGTGAAGTCTTTTTCTTTTTTTTTTTTATTTCAGTGAAGTCTTTTCTTTTTAAAATCTACTCAGTGATAAAAATCTAATCTATCAAAAGATGAGTCAAATAAAGAATTCAGAATTAGAACACTGTGTTATAAAAGAATTTTGGGTAAACACTGAATATATTGAAACATAGAACTAAGAAAAATCAACTGTTAGAATTACACTAGCTGAATATAATAAAATATTGTAACCCAGAAATGAAAATCCAATGAAAAAATAACAAAACAAAAATTCAGGAGTAAAGAAAGACAGGCTTCTATTTAAAGAAGTCCAAGCTAATGATTTTATTATATTTCACAGGAGGGAATCAGTTGATGGTGTTGAAGTTTAACCAAGCTATTAAAGAATAAGAATAGGATATAAAAATTCCAAATATAGTAAGGAAAAATACAGATACATGCTTCTGTACATGCGCGCGCACACACACACACAAACATGAATGCACACACAACCCAAAGAAAATACTGACTATATAACAAAAGATAAAAAAAGGGAGGGAGACTTCCACTTCCAACAATTTAGAAGCATAGACATTCTGAAAGAGTCAGTAAAAAGTTTGTAGATGCCAAAAGAAATTATGACAAATTTTAAACTATAACTAAGTTCATATGAAAATAAGAAACACCCCAGTGGCTCAGAAAGTAGAAGCTGAAACCAGAGAGGTAAACTGTCTCTGCAGCCATGACTATCCTGGATATTTATGGATATAAGAAAACTAGAACCTGAGTATTTTAATGTCCATGCCAAGACAGGTCCTTGGGCCCATGTAACTTGGAAGGCTGGACTCTAAAATCCTTTACAGAGCCAGGACCCTTAAAATCTAAACTTTCAGTGAAAGAGTAAGCTATATTTGAAACTTCCCACTAGCAAAGAGAAAGTATGAGTCTGTTTCCACTTTATACATTTGGATAATAATGTCCAGAGAGAATTCAGAACTACAGGTCTGCCCTCAAATTGGTTTTAAGTTCCCAAAGGAGAACATTAAATTAAAGTGATGCAGAGAGTACAGCAGCCTTGGAATCACAGTGGATCCAAAAGAAATGCAGGGATACACCTTTGAATCAGGCTTTCAGTATTCCTAGAAACTAAGATTAGTCAGGAACTAGTACAAAAACCAAGTTTCCAAAATATATAAGATAGCAAGATGATATTAATGAAAACAAGCATAAATAAAATCAATAGAATTATAATCACAAAGATTTCAATTATTAAAATGATCAAGTAAGAATGCAAAAATAACTTTTTTAAAGCTTTAAAGAAATAAAAAAAACAAATATTTTATTTAATAAACTCTTTTATAATATTTATTTGTGTCGAGCACTGTTCTACATGCTTTATTTACATATTTGCTCATTTAATCATCAACAAGTCTATAAAGTAGGTGCTATTAATTTTATGGAGAAGAAAACTAAAACTTAGAGAAGTTAAGCAACTTGCCTAAATTTACGCAGCAGAAATTGTGGTGCTAGAATCCAAATCCAAATTCCTGAGGGAATATGGCTTCAGAATCTATGCTCATAACAACTATATTGTAAGCAGCTATCCAAAATCTATCAACAATTACCTGTTCTATTTTTTAAAATGAAAAAAAAATAGAACTATTAGACTGGAAATAAAACTGAAAGTGAAAACTCAATGGTCAGTTAAACTGCAGATTAGACACAGCTGAAGAGAGAATCAGAACTGTATGACAAAGTTAAAATCATTAATCAGATTGCACTGGAGAAAGTAAGGTAATGGAATCCAAAGTTTAAGACATAAAGAAAAGATATTAGGATTTAATCACCTAGTGCTATCTCAGAAGAAGAAAATAAAGAAGTGAAAGAAGAACACTATTCAAAGAGATAACAACTGAGATTTGTTGTATGACAGGTATGAGAAATGAATTCACAAATTAGGGAAGTACCAAAAATCTGAAACTATACAAATGAAGATACAATGAGCATGGCAAAAGAATAGTAATTATTAAACTAGAGTGAAAACTGGGGACAATAAAGTGTTCATTAAAATTTTCTCTTCTATTTTTGTATAAAGTTGAAAATTCCAATAAAATAAAATTAAAAATAAACACTTAGTCACATAATATTATCTTTGGCCAAGTCAAAAAAGCTTCTAAAAGTACCCAAAGGGGAAAACCTGATAACTTAAAATAAGCAATGATCAGACTGAGGGCTAATTTCTCCAAAATTGACAACCATGACATGTGATATAATATTAATAATATCTTTAAATAGTTAAGAGAAAGTAATGGTTAGCCAAGAATTATGTAACTGACTAAATTTTTATTAAAGAGTTGTTTTCAGAAATGACATTTTTAGATAAGACAAAATGGGAAATCTAGTACCAAGAGATTCTCACCAAAAGATTTAAACAATGTTAAACCATATACTTCAGTAAAAATAAATAAACAAATAAATAAAACAACACCAGAAAAAAGGAGAGCAAATAAAACATATGGATAATTTTAAGCATTGATCATTTAAAGAAAAAATAATATTTAAATTAGGGGATAAACATAGAGGTAGAGGACTTCTGCTTCTGAAAATTAAACAGTGATTTATAACAGATATCTCATTAAAAATAATAAGAGGAGAGAGGGAAGATGGCTAATTAGAGACATTGGCTGCCAGATCATCCCAGAGGGAAGGAAAGGTTTCAGATAAAGGAGAGGGGGGAAAAACAGCTCAAGTGTAGTTCGGAGGGAAAGGTGCTAGAGCCTGCCAGAGATTTCACAGGAAGAAGTTGAAGAGCAGAACGGGAAGCAAAAAAATATTGGCAGAGATCAATCCTAGAGAAGCTTGAAACCTGGTGAACAGGGTAGGTGGGGGTTTCATTTCTTCTTCTTCACACCTCTGGTAGTCAGCAGGCCTCCAAGCCACTGGAGAGCTTTTCTACCCTCACAAGCCCAAGGGATGCTGCAACCACTGAATTGAGGACCTTCTTGAAAATAAAGCATCAGGCTTCCAGCCCCTTCAGGGTCACTCCCCGTAGCTATGGTCTAGAGCCAAGATGGTGGGCACCATACTGCTTCTCCACCCACAGTGTTCCTTCATCCACCCCAGGGAGTTCCAGCCCCTCAGTTTTCATGTCACCTGTTCCCACATAAACAGTTCCCAACTCCTGCCCAGACTGTGAAGGGCCCTGGAGAAATTATCTGGTCCAATAGCTCAGACATTCCATGTGGACTTCCTTCCAGGAGAGGGAGGAGGGCTGCAGTGCTGGCTTTCCTCCATACAGATTCTTTTCCTCTCCTGCCCCTCCCCTGCCCACTACAGCCTAGAGGAACAATTGAGCCAAGATTCTCAAAAGTGGCTGACTCCCTAAGAAACAATGGTGATCTAGCACCTCTTGTATTCTCCTAGATAGAGCCTGAGTCCAACCTTTCAAGTGAGGTATCATAAGAATGGAAAAACAAGCACTGCATGTACTTGCCATCAAATTGGTACTAACTAATCAGTACTAAGGTGCTCACAAGGTAATATTCATTGGATGCCAATCAGGTGGGGGTGTGTAAACTCACAACTTATGGATGTGGAGCGTGCTATATGGGAGAAGGGCATGCTTGTAGCTCTGGCTTGGGTGAGACAGAGGCATTATATGTAACCAAAATGCCTGTACCCCCATAATATTCTGAAATTTAAAAAAATAAAAAAGTAAAAAAGTAAAAAAAAAACAAAAAAACAATTTGATGGTAGAGTCAAGAATCCAAACACTTGTCACAATGTTCACTGCTATGTTGTGCAAGCCACCATTATCGCTGAACTGTTGCAGTTACAGCCTCCTAGCTGTTCTCTCTACAGCATCACCACTGATACTTCCAAACACCAGATGCAATAATCTTCTACCGTAAACAGACAATTTCATTTCTCGGGTTACAACCTTCTGATGGCCTCCCAGCTCACTAAGAGTGAGGACAAAGTCATTACGAGGCCCTACGCACCTGTGCCCTCTTACTGCTGTGACTTTGTCTCCTCTCACTCTCTTTTCCAGGCACACTGCCACCTCGTTGTTTGCAAACAGACCAGACACGTTCTCTCCCTCAGAACCATTGCTCGGGACGCTCCTTCTACCCGGAACACCCAGAAAGCTGTTCCACCAAAGATTTATACGGCTTCTTTCCTCGTCTTTCAGATCTTTCCTCAAATGCCACCTTTCTCTCTGGCCATCTAACATGACAGTACAACCCCTTACCCATAATTTCTGTCTCTTTCCCTGCTTATTCTTGTCCTTAGTATTTATTAATAGATAGCATACTACATGTTTTTTATATGTTTTATTTATTGCCTGTCGTTTTATGATATATATTTATGTACATATTTTTACTGTTATAACAGATAAGGCTATCAAATATTTGATGCATGTATAACACTTTAAAAAATTCTTGCATTATTATTATTATTTTTTGCTTTGAACATTTAATCTGACCGGAACATCTGTAAATGGAGATTCAGAATGTTCTTCAGCTACCACCTTTCCCAAATATGCAGGGTGCACTGAATTAATTATATAACTTACATGTAAATTAAGCAGTTGTGATCTGAAAACATAAGGAAACACTGAATTAAAAGCTGCCTTCCTCAAAGTGTAGTGAGACCTCAAAACCACACTAACTCTAACCTTGTTTACAGAGACAGAGAACCCACTGAACACTTACTCCTATGTAACAAATGTGACTGTCCCATACACCTGTTATCTGTTCAAATTATTAACTACCTTTGCCTTCCTATAAAAAGGCCTATTATTTAACATTACCATATTCTAACTTTAAATGCCATTTCTTAAAAAAAAAATAACACTGTCTTTGAACAGATAAAGAAAAAAAAGTCTTACAGCATACCACTCAACTTTTCCCAAGCAGCTAGACAAACTTTCCCTTTTAGAAAAATTAGTCTATATGCTACAAACTTTAAATTATTAAAGCACTATAAGCATATAGAGTGCCATTTGACTTTTAAAAGTATACTTAGACAACACAATTAAAATGCTTGATGTGAGAGTATTCAAGCATGACCATGATAACGATTTATTAATTAACATCACTTCATTTCTTTAGTAGTTTAAGCACATTTTGGTAGGAGAAAGGTATTTTCAAAATGGAATACCAAATGACATACCACAAAAGCCCTTCTAAAAAACAAAACAGAAAAAGTCCAGATTACCAAAATAAATAAACTTTTCAAATTCAAACATTATTGGTTTTAACACAGAGACGTTAAGCAATTCTACTCGTTTCCATCGAAAAGACACAGAGGTGGCACTTACTGCTGCAGGACAGTCCCGTCTTGAAGGCATGTAATGTTCTGAATATGAGAAAGAACAATAATAGTATGCAAAATACAATTGCATTAATTATGCTCCTCACTACCAAATGAGGTCATTTTTAGACTCAAGGTAAGAGTGTTATAAGTGTTAGCTTTAAGATCCTGAAAAATTGTGGAACAGTACATTCGAGTCTGAATCAAGGAAACTCTGCAGTGGTTCAGAATCCTCCAAAAATATGTTAACCAGGAATAAATTACTTTCTTTAAAAATAACAACTGTTTCATTATGACTTAGCAATCCAGCTCCTTTACCTTTAAACATGATCTTCAGCACACCAGAGTCACCTAAAGTTAAGACCAGCAATCATCTTTTTTTAAAATAACAAGTTTTGTTAATAAAAATTTAAGGTAGACCACACAATATTTTGTAACTGTCCGGGGAGAGGAGCGTTCATAGTGCACAGGAAGGACCCACATGGCTGTTTCCTGGGTCCAAAAAATTTCTGGGAAGTTTTTAGTTGATTTTATTACACTGCTGCAGGAGGAAACAATATCCTATTCCCTCTCGGTGAGGTAGAACAATTGACTCCCAAATTAAAACCCAGGAGCAGATCTGAAGAACAAAGCAGAGCTCAGGCAAAGCCACAGAATTACATTTTGATGTCTTCTGTTGACTGAGTTGTGACAATGTTTTCTTAATCCTCAAAGCTGTTAAGCCCAGCTGCAAAACATTTTGAATCCTTCAAACAAGCCGACATCTGTGCAATGGGCTTAGTATTCTGGGAAACTGCTGGACGAGGTTCCACCGGTGGAATTCATGAAGATCAGCAGCTGCCTTGTTATGATCTTGTACCTTCTGATCCATCAGCTGAAGAAATGAGAAAAGTTGTTTGTGAGCAGAAGTTAAAGCCAAATATTCCAAACAGATGGCGGAGTGGTGAAGCCTTGAGAGTAATGGCTGAAACTATGAGAAATTCTTACATTATTAACCACAGGATTGGAGATACCACAGATACTCATTGTGGCTGTAGTGTCTCTTTGTATATGAATCCAGTTTTTCTGCTTTGTTTTGTTTTACTTCGATAAGCCTATTTTCACCTGGTCCACTTTCATTTCCCTTATATACATTGGAATATGGCTTAACTCTTCTCATGTATGTTGATATTATTTCATTTGATCTTGAAAACATTCATAGGAGGTTATTAAGTGTGTTACATGGATGATATAGGGAAGGAAATGTAGCTCAGAACATTCCTCAAGGGCTGGGCACGGCTTGTGCCTGTAATCCTAGAACTCTGGGAGGCTGAGGCAGGAGGATCCCTTGAGGTCAGGAGTTGGAGACCAGCCTGAGCAAGAGCGAGACCCTGTCTCTACTATTAATAAAAATAGAGAAAAAATTAGCTGGCATGGTGGCACACACTTATAATCCTAGCTACTCAGGAGGCTGAGACAGGAGGATCGCTTGAGCCCAGGAGTTTGAGGTTGCTGTGAGCTGGGCTGACGCCACGGCACTCTAGCCCTGGCAACAGAGCAAGACTCTGCCCAAAAAAAAAAAAAAAAAAAAAAAAAATTCCTTACTTATTGTATCCTCCAGGCTTTGAATAGCCCCAGTGTCCATATTAGATTTGTAACACCTGGCTATTTTTCATCTCACTTTGTTCTCTGTTTTAGTCCTATCTGTCATACGTCTTTGAAAATACTGTACATTCATTTATGAATAGGAAGCGTCCATGTACCAAGATAGTATTAGGTACATAATTAGGTACTCAATCTATATGTGCTGAATTGATTGGAGAGAGTCATATCTTAAATTTATTATGATATACTTTTTATTTTAGTTGGAGGGACAAGTCTGTGATCTTAGGGAGAAAAAGTCACTCATATATTCCTCTCCCACTAAACCATTTGAAAATAAGTACCTCACAACTTCATGCATAAGAATATATATGTATATTTATGCAAGAAAATCATATTATTTATGTTATTGAATACACTTAATATAGTGGAATGGTCTCCACTGGGTTGAGGATGAAATAGTACTTTCTAAAGAAATTTCTCTAATTTTTTCCTTTGTTTAGAAACTCAAAGCAGAAATCTTAATTAAGAATATTTTTGGATATATAGAATCAGTAAACTATAGAGTTAAGCTTTATCTTGATTGTTTAAGTCATTCTGAGAGATAAGCATTTATGCTTAAGAATTTAGAGGATGAAACTGGTCTTTCTTTTTAAAATTCCTGATTTTGTGTACTCGCCATTTCTATATTTCTTCTTCTTCTACATCCTCGTTCTCTCTTCCTTTGCCTCCTGTTCCTCTGCCTTCGACTTTCCATTTTCCTCTTCTCCCTGTCTTCATGCTCCATATATTCCCATTTTCATTTTATTTTTTAGCAAATACTCATACTCCTGACCTCAAGCGATCCTCCCGCCTCAGCCTCCCAAAGTACTAGGATTACAGGCATGAAAAAAAAATGTCTTTTTCTTGTTATTTGTTTGAATTAGGATCCAAACAAGGGTCACACATTGCATTTGGTTAGTAAGTCTCTGAATGCCCTTTTATAAAGCTCTACATTTGTTGAAGATACGGGTTCATTAATCCTAAAGAATTTTCCACGTTCTGGAGATGGCTGATTATATTCACTTATTTCCCCCATATTTCCTATGAACTGACAACACTTGATTCGATTTAGACTCAACTTTTGGAAAAAAATACTTCATAAGCGGTGCAATATATAGCATCGTCCATTATATCGGGGCATATGACCTTAGGCTGTCCTACCTTTGGTGATGTTAGGATTGATTAGCAGGCAGGAGTCTATGACTTGGGCTAAGAAACAATAACAAAAATGAATGATCAGTGGGTTAATGTGGTGCCTGTTTGATAAAAATTTCCCCATTAAATGTTGACCCAATGATATTAGTCTCCAATTTTGGTGGTGGGCAGCCTAAACAGATCTATCATTTCATTACAAGCTGCCATTGGTGACTTGCTAATTCTATAATCTGTCTGTATTTATGAGCTAGAATTCTTCCATAAAGAAGATTCTTGAATTTCCTGGGAGGCAGACACTGAGATGGACATCAGTGTGCAGAACATTTATTAGGCATTGCTCTTGGCATCAATATCAATTTTTTTTGAAAGGGAATTCAAGATTTTAAGGTCATCAACCTAGATCTCCCTATCCCATGTGTTAAAATCATATTTTTTCCTAAACAGAAACCTGACATTGATAATGCAGACTTGCCTTGGTTGGAAGTTTAACCTTTTTTGGAATTTGGCTACTTTTATGGGACTTGTCATCAGCTTCTTCTGAGCTCTCTGCTTTCCCATTACAGGAGATGAGATATGATCTTCCCTGCAACCCTCTGTCTGATTATCTATCTATCATCTGTCTGTCTATCTATCTTCTATCTCTCTCTCTCTCTCTCTATCTATCTAATTTACTACCAAGGGGACTTATGACTTTTACGCTTAGCTTCTAATTGCACATGAGTCATTCTCAGTTTGTATATTTTTTCCAGAGTGTCACTTGAGCTCATCCAATTCTAGTGCTTATAATTACTATTCCTCCATGTTTCTCAAACATGTGACACGTTGCATCAGCTAATACGTTTCCCTCCACTGGTGTACCAACCTGGTGACAATATTACCAATCGCACCACTACCTTGTGCGAGTCTACCTGTGCTCCACCAGCCATCAGTGACAGGGTCCTCACTGACAGCTCAGGAGCAGGTTATTCAGCTTTAAAATCCTTAGGTTTTGCTTTCCTGAACCACACGTGACAATATTCACTGGCAACAAGTCGATTTCTTGGGAGGTGAACTCTGTGACGGAGGTTAGCATCCAGGGTACTTACTACTGAGTGCTCCTGGGAGCGGGAGTGGGCAGGGGAGGAGATGACCTGAGATGCAGTCTCAACAGCGGCTTTGGCCGATCTCTTGGAGAGTGTGGTACTCTGGAGGACTTCCGTGTTGTCCCAAGTTGAGACAACAAGTGTTTATACTCAACAATTACCTTGGGAAAGCAGCATGAAATATATTACACAGAAAAAAGGTAGAATAAATAATCCATAATCTTTTCTCTTTTTAAAATCAATTTTTGGTTAGTCTAATAACTATCAAAGGTAACCAATGAATGTTTCTGTGTTGGATTTTTGTGTGTGTGTGTGTAATTACGATCCCATAGTTTTATATATGTATTGATATATGATCTATTTTCAGTCGTTTTTATTGATGCTCAAACTGTTCCACAATTTAGCCAGTTGGAGCTGCTCTGATTGGTTCCTCTGTCTCTTTGACACATTCCCTATAATCCATGATTGCCTTCCTGCTTTTCAGTATAACAAAATGTCCCTAACTTATCCAACATATTTTCCATCCAGTCCTGGAAATAAACAGTTCCCCAAAGAGAGAAATAAAGTTCAGAGACCAGAATCTGGGCCCCAGAGGTAGTCATTGCTACTGGAACATTTCAGTGGAAAGGTATTTATGTAATATGTAATTTTTAAAAAGAAAAATAAATTTAAGGAGTAAGTACTTTTTAGAATAAGAAAAATCATGTGTTCATACTGATATTTATATTTAAATATACGATTACAGTGTGTTTACGATTTTGTACCTTTATAATTTTATACCTATGTAATTTTTGTTTTTATCCTTTTTCTCACCAAATATTCTTAAATTGAAACTTTTGGATCCTAATTACTTGTACATAATGATTTATTTAATTTATCCTATGCCATATACATATAATAATTTCAAAATAACAATATAAATATTATTAATAATAATGATATTGCATGCAGCTTGTAATTTCTTTATAGTGATTTTCATCCTTAGGCTATATCTCAATAGTAATAGATATTAAAAAATACTGCATTTTAAAGTCACTTGAAGTAGTTCTTCTCTGTGTGATTTGGTGAACAAAATTTGAAAAGCCATTAGATTCTTTTGTCTCGAAAAATGTTAAAGGTACTGCTTAGCTTTCTTTCTGAAATAATTATATTTTTGAGTATATAAAGCATAAAGCCTTTATAGGGTTACAAAATGTGAGTGTGTGTGTGTATTTATGTATGTATACATTTATATATACATAAACTCACATCTGTACACTTAAATGTATATATTTGGAGATATCCAATTTCTATCCCTGTGTCTTTTGCTGTAAGTAACCATTTTGATAATTTTTATTTTATCTTTGTATTATTTTAAAATATAAATAAATTTATATTTGTAGTTCCTATTTGAAAACATTTCTTTAAATTTAAAAATTAGAAAGACTTTTAAGCATAGTCTTATAGCTGCATGACGTGGACTTATAGTTAGACAACGATACCAGAATATTGCTTCATTTTGTATTATTATAGCCTCAGAGAGTAGAACAACTTCTAATCAGAGACAGCAAGTATTTATAAATCCTCCAAGAAACATAAGTGGCATCTCCTAAATGAAATATCAACCCACACTTATATAGTGGTTTTCAGTTTACGCAGCAATTTTGCTATGAATTTATTAATTTAATTTTCACAATAACCTTATGAGCTTATCTTCATTTCAAAAACAGGAAAATGAAGCAAGGGGACAAAAGGGCCTTGCCCAAGGCCTTGCCAAGTTCACACTGTTAATTCCTGACAGCGATAAGAGAAGAATTCAGGTCTTTAGCTTCCAAGCACTACATTATAACGATACTGCCTCTCAAATTCCTTGTAAATAAAGATGGAACTCTTGTGTGTTTTAAGCCATATTTTCTGTAGTTGTCATGAGTTATTCCCAGTAAGTTTTAGAATTACGAAATCTTCTATTCCCTTTTAGGAGATTCACAATACATATTAACATTGAGCAGTCTGAAACTTTCTAGATTATTGAAATATGCTTAATTTTGTATTTTTTTTAATGTTTCCCAGTTTTATAAGAGCAGGGAACATTCCCCTTCTGCCCACCCCCTATAAGCCTGAAAAGATGTCAAAGGAGAACTTGTTATTGTTATAAGTGTAGTTTATCTATTTAATGGTAACTTCAATCAGCAGTTATTTTCTTACTATAACCCATGTCTGAGGATTATATTCAGTTTAGTTGGACATTTATGGCATGCTAGAAGCCAAATTTTGAAGATTTATGTTACGATTGGATTCAGTTAGTCCTTTAGTGACTTGACAATCAGCCCTTAATTTTAAGAAGTACACATCTTTATGACAATGTTTTACTCACAGAAAATTCGCCCATATTTAGCTAACAGACCAGCAGGAATAGCAGCAGCAGCTAGCTATGCTTCCGTGTGTTGCTAGCAACAAGAAACCAAGACAGAGCAAGTCCCCAAGCAGGAGCCTTCTGCGTTTTCTCATCTATGATTAGGTACATTGGTGCTAGAGATTAACGAGGCTGAAGATATAAAGTACTTACCGTAGGAAAAATATGCTGTACTCTAAAAACAGAGGTAAGTATAAAGCAAACTGAGTTTTCTGGAAATTTATGTACAAAGTAGTACAAAATGAATAATTCGTCCTTCGTATTCACATGGTCTTCCTGAGATACATGTTTGTGCCCTAATTTTCTCTTCTTGCAGGTACATTAGTCATGTGGAATTAAGGCCCACTCTGATGACCTCATTTTAATTTGATCACCTTTTTAAAGATCCTATTTCCAAACGTAGTCACGTTCTGGGGTACTGGGAGCTAGAACTTCATTATATGAATTTAGGGGGATCATAACTCAGTCTATAATAGTGTATTTTAAAAACCTACATGACTTTTGAAGAGGGAGACATAATGAAGCCTGAAGGAGTATAGTACAGTTTGTGGTAAGGAATGATATTTGAAAGCCTAGAGTAGTTGGAGAAAAACAGAACTTTCTATAAAGGAGTTATCAGAGGTCTGGAGAAAATAAAGTCCCTGAGGGTTTCGGGGACCGGTAATAACATAGCTTGGCTGTCGGGCACATGGGGAAAGCATGAGGGGAGAAACTGACATCGTGTCCCTCTGTTTTGATCACCAGCAAGGACAGAATTCTATGTGCATAGGATTCTTGTTCAGAATGCTTAAGCTCAATCTAATCATCCAAAATATCTCAGTTGTTAAACATTCTCGAAAACAACTTGTCTGGCCCGTTGAAAGTGCCAATGTTGTCAAAAACAAGATAGGCTGGGAAACTAGTCCAGATTAAAGGAGACTAAAGAGACATGACAACTATTGCAATGTGTGATTAGTGACTGAATCCTAGGTTGGAAAATACGAATTAAAAAACAGGATACAAGGACATTATTGGCATAATTTGAAAATGGACTTCGTTACATAATAGCATTGTATTAATGTTAAATTTCTTCAGTGAAGTCATTGTATTATTATATAAGAGAATTCCTTTTTTCTTAGGAGCTATAAAGAGAGGTACTTAGGTTTGAAGTGTTATGATATCTGCAAATAATTCTCAAATGTTCCAAAACACACACACACACACACACACACACACACACACCCCCAAGAGAAACAAAGCTAACAAATGTTAGCAAAGGTTTAACATTGTGGAATCCAGGCAAGGTGTATTTGGGTGTTTCTTATACTATTGTTGTAACCTTCTGTAGATTTCAAAATTTCCAAAATAAAAAGGAGGAGAAGGAAAATAAATTTTCTGTTAACATTTGGGTGCTCACATTTTTTATTTTACAATTCCTTTTATTTATTTGATACTCATTAAACGCCTGCTAGGAAATGACCTCGTGACCGTTTCACTCAATTTGTGGTGATTATTTTTGTGGAAATATTGCTTTATGATCATCTTTAATAAGTATGTTAATGTAGTGTGATCTCATTATTACCCTAAAAATGACTACTGAGTTTGGATAACTATGTGCCAATTTTTTCCTGGGGCAATAGTCCTGTGTAACACAGCGTCCCAACTCTTGTCATCATTATAAAACCTTTTATTGTAAACATTTATGTTTTAAGTGTTCATGAAGTAGTGTAGATGAGTTTGTCATGAAATAAAGATCAATGAATATTTATTAGATAATTTGGCTGTAACTCAGCCGGGCATAGTCCCTTCCCTCAGGGAGTTCATGCAATTACCAATATATAACCGGTCAGTTCATTCTAGGGAGTGTCAGGCAATAACAGACAATGATTTTCACCTGCCTCAGGAATGATGAGAAATGTGGCGTGATTTCCTGATAACAGTGAGATCTGGGGAAACTTCGATATTCATAAACTGCATTGAGGCCAAAGATTTGAGTTGTTCTCAAGGAATTATGTCTTCCTGAAACTTCCAGTAATGGATAATTCTCCTCATTTAGAGTTATACTTAGTGCTTTTCTCTTAATTTTTCTATTCAAAAATATTGGCAACACGAATTCTTTGGTAACCTGCTCTCTGCTGGCCTCTGGCAGAAGTTATTTTTTAAAAAATAAGCTTTCTATTCACTAAGTTGATTAATACCTGCTCAGACTGCTATGAGTTGTTTGTTCTAGAGAGGTTTGTAGGTGTACGCTGACTCACTCATCCACCTGTACCCTATCCATTGCGATCTCGAGCATGCATTTTCAAGAGCGCTGGCCAGGTCATTGCCAGGCTATAATCATGGAACAAAACCAACTAAAATATTGTACAACTTTAAGAACTTGGCTGAGGAAACACCACACTCCAAATAAGAAGTCTACTATTTCGTATGAGAATTATCAGAGTTTATTTAATCTAGTTTAACCTTCCATGGAGGGGAAGTTAGCATTAATAGAAACTTTGTCTCAGCATTCAACAGAGTACAAATAATGCAGCCACAAAAGTAAAGCAAAATTGGCATTACTATACCTTCAAATCACAGTTTAACTTAACAAGATAAATCTGATAACCAAAGAGGACTGATTTGAAAGTGGACATAATGGAGTTTATTTAAAAAAAAACATCAGAACCCTAATCATTTCTAAATTAGAACACAGAAAAATATAAAATAAAGAATACTTACAGTTGTGAGATAGGGTAATTTTTCAGAAGCCGACTGATTGATCCGGTGTGTTCTGCTGACAGCAGAGCATGGCTAGACCAGACACGGGCTTCTTGTGGGGAGTCCTGACGCTAAAGCAGGTGGCAAGTGCATCAAACGTGCTTTGACGTGGACATTGCACACCAAAGAAGAGAACAGACATGGAAGATTAGGAAGGGCAAAGTTTAAGGACTCAGCAGAATGATTTCAACCTATATAATCTATTTTTTTTACTTCAGCATATTATGGGGGTACAAATGTTTAGGTTACCTATATTGCCTTTGCCCCACCCAAGTCAGAGCTTCAAGTGCACAAATTTTTAAAGAATTTGATTTCGGAATAAAGATGCTGGGAACTTCAGGTGGAATAATTATAATTGATTATTTCCAACTCACTTCTCATAATTATTGGTATCAATTATATAACTGGTCTGTCCCACTTCACCAGTAACTTGTACAAAATAAGGTCGCAATTATCAAGGTATGTCATATAGACACTTTAATACTGGACAAAATCAACTTTAAGGCAATGCATATCGCTAGAGGTTAAGTAGGCTACGTTACAATTATGAGAGATTTAATTCACCAAGTAGCAGTATATATTGTAGTTTGGAATGGGCACATTAACATTTGTCATAGATCTATATAAAAATTGACAGAAGTAGAACAAAAAATAGTCAAATACACAGCAACAATGGGAGGTTTTAAAGCACCTTCCTCTAACGGTAAAGCATACTTTGCAACTGCAAAATACACATTCTTTTCAAGCACACATAAATCATTTACAAATTTCAGTGCATTGAAATCAACAGAGTGTGTTCTCTGACCACAGTAAAAATAATTATCCATAACAAAAACAAACCAAACAACAACAAAGAAAACCAGACTGGAAATGGCCATTACTTGAAAATTAAGAAATATATTTATCTACAAATTATAAGAGATCATAATAACAATTAGAAATACCATGAAATAAATAACAAAAATGCAATATTTAAAATCTGTGGGATTGTATTAAAGATATGTTCAGAGGGAAATTTATATTGAAAGTCCATATGTATATATTTAAAAATAAAGTTTAAAAAGCAAGCAACTGAACCTCCACTGCAAGGTGTTAGATATCAGAAAATGAAGAAAAAATTAAATCTAAAGAATATAATAGAAAAAAATAAGATAGAAAAAAATTAATGGAATAAACACTTAAGCAAAGGTATTGAAGTTGCTAAATTTAAAATATTAATACAATTGGTAAACACTTAGCAAATATTACATGTAATGGTGAAAGACTGAAAAAATTCTCCATTTATATCATGAACAAGGCAAGGACGCTGCTGTTACTACTTTATTTCCTCATATCCTGGGGGACACACAAGCAGTGCAGTAAGAAAAAAAATAAAAATTTAATGATGGCAAATGAAGAAATAAAGTTGACATTATTTGTAGAAGATAGAATTATATATACAAAAAATTGATGAGATTCTATACATAATTACTATCAATTAATAAAAGAATTTAGGCAAGTTAGCTAACTACAATTGTGTACAGAGATTGTTGCATTTATATGTACCAGTAACAGAGCTAGAAATTAAAATTTAAGGATAAGATACTATTTAATACAGTAATAAAAAAATCCACATGCCTAACTCTAAATATGTGCAAGAACGCTGTGTAGAAAATTGTAAAATATCATTTAGAGGAAATAAAACTAGACATAGAGACATACCGTATTCACAGACAGTAAGACTCTATTGTAAAGATGTCAGTTCCAAAAAGATTGATTAATGCCATTCAATCAAAATATCACAGGTTTTTATTATTTGGAGAATTTTGTTTGTTAGCTTGTGTGCATAGGTGTGTGTGTGTGTAAATTGAAACTTTTCATTTCAAAGTTTGGAGTCGATGTTTTTACAAGTCTCAAACATTTTTCTAGTATCTTGGAAAGGTGACAGGCTCCAAGCTCTGTGCCTACAGCACCTAATAGGCGAAGTGGCTCCTTTGGAGTCTAGGTCCCAGTACTCTGTACTCCCAGGCACGCGGTCCTCTTGTCACCAGGACAGCAAAGTGGATGGAAAAACTTCTAACAGTTTTTTCTTCTTTTTTTCTTTCCTTTAACAATTTTTCTTCAATATTCATTATCTCGAAGAATAGCTGTTTAAGGACACCAAGTGGCCCGGATGCTACAAACAGCTACACGGCCTTCTGCTGAATGCCAGAAGTCCGGACCTGTGCAAAGAAGGTGCAGACCAGAGCAGGCGACCTCCAGTTCCCTCTGAGTCATGAACATATTATAATACTAAAAATCACTTCCCTGAGAATCGCAGACATTTTCTGCACATGTGATACATGAAGAAGCATGTACATCAACTGTGTGTGCGTCTGAAACTCCACCCCGCACATGCTTACACATCTCCTCCGTCTGGCATCTCTCTCTTTAAAACTCCCACATCTCGCTTTGCAGGGGAGAAGGTGCCATTAGAGCACAAGCTCTCCCTTCTGTATTCTTTGGCCAGAGAATTAAAACCTGAATGCCTTACGGACTGGATGCCCTTTTGCTGCAGCTGATGTAAAGTAGGGAAATAACTTTTTTTGGTGACACTCTCACTATGATACTTCTGCCTCTGTCAAATATTATTGAGTCATATCTATGAGTCATATATTATTTGTCTTATAAATTAAAAAAAATCCATGTCTGTGTTGAATGATTTTGCTTTAAAATTTATATAGATATATGCTTGGAATTGTGATTACTAGTTCTATAAAACTACAAAATTAAAATAAATACGTGGTATTTCAACAAGTTTGTGTCCTTACACATTAAGCATTTCTTTCTTTCTTTTTTTTTTTGAGGCAGGTTTTGCTTTGTCATGGAGGCCCAAGTGCAATGGCCTCATCATAGCTCTAGCTCACAGCAACCTTGAACTCCTGGGCTCAAGTGATCCTCCTGCCTCAGCCTCCTGAGTACTTGGGACTACAGGTGTACAGCACTATGCTTTGCTAATTTCTTTAAGAATTTTTTTGTAGAAATGGGGGTTTCATTCTTGTTCAGGCTGATCTCAAACTTCCGGCCTTAAGTAATCTTCCTGCCTGAGCCTCCCAGAGTGCTAGGATTATAGGCGTGAGCCACTGAGCCCCACCTTGAGCATTTTTTTCCAACCATTTTCATTGATTGTGAAACAGGAGAAGCATGTTGGAAAAACGTGGTTTCTACCCATATACAGGAAGTTCACCAACAATTTACCACTTTAGCTGGTACAGATTTTCTGCTGCACTGGTTTGCCCTCTAGTGGTTGTACAGCAAAGTCCAAAGAAAAAATCCACAGATAAGAGCCAGCCCATTAGTTTTTGAGAAACTTCTATTATTTAAGTTTAGCCTGGCTCCCTGTGTAACTTTTTACTAAGTTTAGAAATCTACTATCTGTCGGTAACACAGACATTGGTACATACCTGTACGATGCTGCTATAGGATTGCATTATGTGTGGATTAAGCTAAAAGACTAATATCAAAATAATTTACACATCGAAAAAATAAAATAACAATAACAAATAAAAGAATAATCATAAATACAATTTGTTGAGCACCTACTCACGGTGCTATGCACTCTCTGTGCATTATCTAGTTTTATTCGTACATCAGTTCCACAAGCAGGTACCCGTTTTATAGACAAGGAAATTCAGGCTTAGTGTGGTTAAGCAATTTGATTAAGGTCAAATATTAAAGAATAGTAATAGCTCACATTTATTAAGCAATTTTTAGCACCAGCACTCTGTTAAGTGCTTTGCATGGCTATACCCGTCAGTGGCCAGCGTGGGAAACAGAAACCACTCCAGAGACTTCTGGGGCAAGTGAGCAGCAGTGGAGCGAGATCCTTCTAATCGGGGGACGGGCCAGAGAAGCGGGTTCTGGGTGGACCTGAGGTGATCAGAACGACATAGAACCGACTCATGAGGAGCTTCCACTGCTGAAGTCATCACTGCAAGTGACGCACAGGTCTCGCGACATTGAAAAAGCCGGTATGGATGCAAACGGCTGCAGAAAACTCTGCCAGCTCCACCGCCTTGGTAGCCAAGTGTCGCAGGAACGCGGGCTCTGGCCGCCCCTGGCAGACGCAGTTCACGCGGGAGACCTGGCTGCGAGTGGGCCCTGGCGCTGCAGGGGGCGCTGCAGAGGGCGTGTGGACGCGGGGTGGCTGCGGGGGCCGTCACCACAGCCAGCACAAGGCGTCGTGCAGTGCGGTCCTCATAGAGACAGGCGTTATTGTTTCTCCGTGTGACAGACAAGGAAGCAGATGCACTGCAGGTTGTCCACTGGACAACCGGGCTGGGGACCCACGCTGCTCACGCCAGAGCACAGAGGTCTTGCTGTCTCCCTGCGAGGACGGCGCCACGTCGTCACTGAGTCCCTATTAAAATACCAGCATCACTCTTCACAGGTGTAGAAAAATTAATTTTACACTTATGGAACCAGAGAAGACCCCACATAGCAAAAATAATTCTACGCAATAAAAACAAAATGGGAGGCATCAGTTTACCAGACTACAAACTATACTACAAGGCTGCAGTGATCGAAACAGCTTGGTACTGGCACAAAAACAGAGCCATCGACCAGTGGAACAGAACTGAGAACCCAGATATAAAACCATTCTCATATAGCCACCTAATCTTTGACAAAGAAGACAAAAACATACACTGGGGAAAAGAATCCTTATTCAATAAATGGTGCTGGGAAAACTGGATAGCCACATGTAGAAGACTGAAGCAAGATCCACACCTTTCACCTCTCACAAAAATCAACTCATGCTGGGTAACAGATTTAAACCTAAGGGGTGAAACTATTAGAATTCTAGAGGAAGATGTTAGAAATACTCTTCTAGACATTGGCCTAGGCAAAGAATTCATGAAGAAGACCCCAAAGGCAATCACAGCAACAACAAAAATAAATAAATGGGACCTGATCAAATTAAAAAGCTTCTGCACAGCCAAAGAAACCGTCACAAGAGCAAACAGGCAACCCACAGGATGGGAGAAAATTTTCACATGTTACAAATCTGACAGAGGGCTAATAACCAGAATCTATTTAGAACTCAGAAAAACCAGCAAGAAAAAATCAAACAGCCCTATCAAAAAGTGGGCAAAGGACATGAACAGAAACTTTCAAAAGAAGACAGAACAATGGCCCAAAAACATATGAAAAAATGCTCGACATCTCTAATCATCAGGGAAATGCAAATCAAAACCACAATGAGATATCACTTATCTCCAGTGAGGCTGGCCTTTATCATACAGTCCCAAAACAATAAATGTTGGTGTGGATGCCGAGAGATAGGAACACTCATACACTGCTGGTGGGACTGCAAACTAGTACAACCCCTATGGAAAGCAATATGGTGATACCTTAAAGAGATACAAGTAGAATTACCATTTGATCCAGCAATCCCGTTACTGGGCATCTATCCAAAAGAACAAAAGACATTCTATAAAAAAGACATCTGCACCTGAATGTTTATAGCAGCACAATTCACAATTGCAAAGATGTGGAAACAACCTAAGTGTCCATCAATACATGAATGGATTAATAAAATGTGGTGTATGTATACCATGGAGTACTATTCAGCTTTAAGAAACAATGGTGATATAGCACCTCTTGTATACTCCTGGATAGACCTGGAACACATTCTACTAAGAGAAGTATCCCAAGAATGGAAAAAGAAGCACCACATGTACTCACCATCAAATTGGTATTAGCTGATCAACATTTAAGTGCACATATAAGAATAACATGTATTAGATGTTGGGAGGGCGGAGGGAGAGAGGGGAGGAGGGGACGGGCATATGCACAAACAATGAGTGCGATGAGCACCTCTGGGGAATGGACATACTTGAAGCTCGGACTTGGGGATGAGGAGGGGCAAGGGCAACATACGTAACCTAATCATCTGTACCTCCATAATATGCTGAAATAATAAAAAAAAGACAAAAATAAAAGTGCAAACACCCCACGCCCTCACACATGTTTTCAGATGCCTTTCTCAGATGAAGACCCAGATACAAAGGGAGCGAACTGCAGCAGCTGCTCTCCAGTTGTGTCCTTCGAGCGCGGTCTTCCCGGGCCTGGGATAAAAGTGTGCAAAACCCACGCGCGGTCCTCCTGCTGCTCATGTCCTTGCAGGAAAAACAAACGTGTTCCCAATACCTGCGTGTCAGCCAGGCGGAGAGAGCGTGCTGGCCCTGGGTGTAGGGACCATCCCTGGGCAAAAATTGGCTTAAGCCCAGAGTCAGCGAAACTGGGTGTGCTCTTCTTGGGGCCAGAGGACAATAGGTCCGGACACGGCCTGTTGAACAAACAGAAATATTCCTCATGACAGATAGCTTTATGACAGATAACCAAGCGCCTGGAGGCTTGCAAACAAGACAAGGTGTCTCATTATCCTGCATACAGTAGTGGGATAAAGAATGAGATAAGAAGCTGAGATACAAGCGTCTGCTTCCCTTGAGCAATTGTCTAAAAGGAATAAAAATGTGTTTTCCTCAAGGCGCCCAAGGCAGTCATATACCAGGAAATAGCTGCCGGACATAGAAAAAGTATATATAAATAAAACGACTCGTGGAATCCCCACTGCAGTCTTGCACATCTTGTGTGTGTGTGTCTGTGTGTTTCTTTCTGTGTCCATCCCCCATTGTGCAATCCGGGCGCGACACCAGGTGCGAATGCAGCTCCGTGTTTGGGGAAGTCGAGGTGTCCGGTCTACTCGGAACAGGCAGCGTCACGGCTGTGAGGACGGCGGCCTGTGAGCAGGACGTCCCTGTCCTCTTTGCGGCATACTCGGCAGCCGCCCTCCCCGCCACCTGGTCGCCACACCTGCCCTTCCGGGTCAAAGGTGAACGCTGGGTCCACATCCGGCCAGGCTGACTTCTCCCCTCAGCAGTGAGAACCCTGGCGAAGGGCACCTGGGAACCGGAGACAGTCGGAACCGAGCCGTTTCCACGGCTGCCGAGGCAGTCGCAGCTCCCGGAGCGCGCGCTCCTCCCGCGGACACCCGGAGGCGTCCCGGTCTCTGCCAGGCGCAGCTCTCTCCAGTCTGGGAACCGCTGGGGATTGTGCCCAGAAAACCCTCTTCTCGTTTAAATTAGAGACAATTTCTGGTACTTCTTATCCCAGGCGGGAGAGCATGCTAGTGAACGAGATAAAGAGAGGAAGACGTTACTAATATTTCTCTTCCCTGGCGGTCCCCAGGTGTGCTTTCCTCAGGAGTCCAAAGGAAGCGGCTGCTTCATCCCTGCACTCTGAGGTTCACCCTCGAAACTGAGATAAGGCCATGAAGATCGCGGCGGTATCTCCATCTGCTTCGCAACGTCTTCTAGTGTCTGAGGCAGACTCTAGGCCACTGTCCCTCTCGGGCCGCTCCCGCCGAGTGTGTTACTCTAGAGAAAGCGCGAGCCAAGCAGGGCTGCTAAAAATGCCGTGGTGAGGGCGGGAAGCGGGACGCGATCCCTGCTCTGACAGGGAGGTGGAGCACAGACACGCAATCCGGAATCTGCGGAGGACGAGAGCAGGGATGCGGCGAGCACGTTTTTTACTTTGTGTTCAGATCCCGAGGGCGCACAGAAGTAGTTGCGTGGATTTGTTTTTGTTTTTGCAAAGCTGTCTGAAAACATTGGTCCTTGTTCTCATCCAACTGTGCTTCAGAAACACCTGGGGAGCTTTGGAAAAACTCTGAAGCTAATGCCACGTCCCTGACGGCTGTGATTTACTGCGTGAATCAGAGTGGGGCTCAGAAACGCATGTTTCGAAAATTCTCCTCTGTGATTCTGATGCTCACCCTTATGGCCATTAGCCCGGAATGGACAGGCTGTGATCTCTGCGTGGGATGCAGACAGAAGACGGCGTGGTGATGAGCATGTTGAATAAGATTATGTTACGATTTAGTAATGTTGGTTTCCCGGATTAAAAATAGTTTGAATTTCTAAGTTTGGATTAAAATAGATTGAATTTTAGGAGTTTGAGACTTAAGTATCAGAATCAAGGATGTAATATTCTTATTTACTTTTTGCCTCTTTTTTTAAATTTATTTTTATTTCAGGACATTATGAAGGTACAAACATTTTGGTTACATTTTATGACTTTGCCTCGCCCAAGCGCGGATTAGACCCATACCTCTATTTTTTTGCCTCTTTGGAAGGTTATTTAGCAGTTTTTTTTTTTTTTAAAGGGAGTATTAGAAAGGAGCTAAAGTGCCCTCAAGTGGCCAAACTGTAAATTACATTTTAGTGAAAACAAATAAGGAAAAGATGGACAGGAAAAATTCTTTAAAGTCCAGGAGATTTAATTGAAGATATTGGTAGTTGAAGCCTGAAAAGGAGATGTGAATACAAGGATGTGTGACTTTTATTTGAAATTGCCTTCAGAATTGGTGGCGAATTATCTCCATATCTGTACTTCAGGGACCAAGAATATATATCACCTTAAGTTTCACGTTTCAATTTTAATTACGTTTTCTTATTGGAATTCTTCATCTCCTTGTATTCACTTCCCATCAAAATACACAAGGATTATATCTTCTAGGTTGACACCGACTAATAAAAGCCTTTATTTGTTTATAATGAAGATTATTCATTAATTTATCCAACATATATTAATTCAGTAGCTTGTTTCTGCAGTACCTTTGGGCATTGGGATTACAGAGGTGAGTTAGACCAAAAAGATCCCTGACCTCAGGCCTGTGTACAGGGTGTGTGTGGAGTATGTGTGGAGAGAAAACCAAACCATGCCCAAGTGACGCTCAGCCTAACTCACTATCACACCACAATAACAAGCCAAATCAATACATTTCATTTTAAATGCTTTGAAGGAAATTAACTTGGAGCTGTGACACACTCTGCTGGGTGTGCTGGCAATTTGGCAAGGTTTACAGGGGTAGACTGAGGTGACGTTTGAGTTAAGATATGAAAGAAGAAAGAGAAACTGTGTGAACAATAGGGGAAAGAGCAGTCCAGGGACAAAAACTCTGAGGAGGAAAAGAACTGAGCATGTTTACAAGAAGAGAAAAGAAACCAGAAAAGCCAAAGCATGGAGAGAAATGGGGCAAATGAATGGAGATGAGTTACGCACCAGATGAAAGGTTGTTAAGCAGTAGGGTATGAAGTGAGTCAGTCAATCAGATTTGCATTTTTGAAAAGTCACTCAAGCACGGTGGGAGTATTGATTGGGGAGGGGCAAGAGAAGAAATACACAGCTCGATTCGAAGGGTATTGCACTAGTCCAGGCAAGACAAGATGCTAGCTTGAACTAAGACGGTAGAAATGGAGATGTTGAGAAGTGGAAGTACCCAAGATAAATGTTTGAGGGGAAAATTGGCAGGTCTTGTTAATGAATTAGATGTGAGGGATAAAGGAAGGAGGGAATGAAAACGACTCTAGTATTTGGGTAGAGGATGGTGCTGTTTATTGCAATAGGTAATACAGAAACACACAGGTGGGAAAGAAAGAGTTCTGTTTTGGGCTTGTTACCTTTGAAATACATGCAACGCATACATGAAAGTGTCCATAGTCAGCTAGCTCTGAGACTTCAGAGCTCAGGACAGATTAAGAACTGGGACTATAAATTTGGCAATCCTAATCTATTCAAGTGGTGTTATTTAAAGCCATGGAAATGAAAGACATTATCTAGCAAGGATTTAGAAGAAAAAAAATAACCTGACTTGAACCTGGGGAATTATACCTTTTTTGAGGTCTGGTGAATGCAGTGAAGTCATCAAAGAAGACTAAAGTGAGATACTGTAAAAAGCAGAAAGTGTGATATCACAGAAATAAAAGATGGTGTTTCAAGGAATGAGTTGCCAATTATGTGGGATGTCATTGAATATAAAGTAAGACAAGAATTTTAAAATGCCCACTGAATTTGGCAACATGGAATTTTTTGAGGCCTTGACAAGAACAATGTCAGAGGAGCAGTGTGGAGGAAAACCAGAGTGAAATATGTTGGAGAGTGATGAGGGACATCGTCAACATGGGATATCAAGTGTAAGATTTCAAGATTTTTGCTCTAATGGGAAGCAAAGAAATAGGCAACAACGTGACATTTGTTTTTCAACAAGGGTAATTTACTTCTCTTCTGAATTGAAGGAAGAAGTAATTTGCTGGATGTAGCCTGGAGCAAAAGCAAATGTTGAGTTGACCTCATTCTCCATCTGTTTACAACATAACAGAAGACGAGAAGGCCAAAGAAAAAATAATAATAGAAATTAAACACACACTCACACATGCACACACACATGTTCCTGGTTAAATCCATCAAAAGAAAAAGTCTTCTCTTAATGATTGTAGGTAATTATCCCTTTTCTCTTAAGGAGTTTCCATAACTGTATATAGAGCCACTCCGCCCCGTGTCCACTCTTCCCTTACGGTCAGTCAGTCAGTCGTGCCTTTCTGCTGCTTCCAAATCTCCAGTCCCTCTCGTACCCGTTGTCTTCTCGTGCTCTCACTCTATTAGTTCATTCACTCATATTTCGTTATCTGGAATAATATTCTGATATAGTAACCATTAGTAATTCCTCTGTCAGCAATATTTTACCTCTTAATCCAGATTTTTCACTTTGCCGACAGAAATATATTTCTAATACACAGATTGGAATATTTAAATCAATTTCTCAATAAACTTTCAGGGCTACTAATTGTATAAATAAAGTCTAGACCTCCAAAGATATCTGTCCCTACTTTATCTTTAACACGCTCAATTCACAAATAACTTTCATCTGCTCCGTGGGACAGGCTCAGTGGTGAGCCCTCTTGGCGTCCCCGTTCCCTGTCCCTCCACCTGCTCCCACGTGGTCCCTGCTGCTCAGAGACTGCAGCGGTGGCTCCTCACTGTGTCCACCCAGACAGGCAAAACCGGTATCCTTCCCCAAATCCCGCACATGCTCTCTTTTCCTTGTTAGTTCTTTTGATATCTTTGAACATTTCTTTATAGAAATGTTCAAGCATACATTTAAAAATAGAAATTAGTATAATAAAGACTCATATCGATCCATTTCCCAATTGCAACTGAATTATCAGTGATGGGCAAAATGTACTCCATTTATACCCCTCACTCACTTCTCCATCTCTACTGTTGGATTATTTTAAGGAAAATTTGACTTACTCAGTTGAGATTCTTTTCAAAACGCAACCATCCATCATCTGTTTGATTACCTGGAAGAGCAGTTGATATAGGATAGACAGGATAAGTCTTAATTTTTTGCCCCTATTTACCGGTTTTCAGAATAATAGGAAAATGACGTGCTAGTAAAAATTCAAGATGATGACCAATTTAGTTGTTTTACTCACATTTTGAAATCACAGATTTTAACATATTTGATGAGTTTCAATCCACTGAAGTCGTTGTTCTTTGTGATACTCCAATTCTCCCGTCTTCAGCCAGAGGCGCCCTCTCAGTCTGGCTCTCGTTTCCTCTCAGTGCACCGCCGGCAGTGCTTGATACATGCTTGGCCCTCTAGTATTATAATAGCTTCTGTGGTTTTCAGCCCAGGTAGATCTAGAACCAGGCGTTTCTCTGAGAATCTCTGCTCTCTTTCCGTGGGGGGAAAAATGACATTTTTCCAAGTAATTTTTTCACAAATGGGAGTTACACAAGAATGTTTTCATAGTCTACGGGGTCAGCATCTCATTAGAGAAAAAGTCGACAAAAAATTGATGACATAGGAATGAAGTCCTGAGAAAGTAAAAGGGGATGACACCCAGAATGCAGGTGGGGCAGCCAGTCCTTAGACAGACAAGGGTGCCTTTCACCCAGTAGAGGCAAGAAAGACAGAGGTTACGGGTACAGACGTGTCGGGAGCCATGAGGTGCGGCAACCACTTATCCAAGATGGCCGCGAGCCATGTGGATCTGCCTGATTACCTAAAATTGCCAACCAAGCCTGCGCATTTACAAAAGCCCGCAAAAAGAGCTTGTAAATTTCCATTTACCCAGTGTGACGTAACCCTTGGGGGACCCGCACGTGTAAATCTCCTTGGTAACTCCCGCCTTGGAAAGTACCGCCTAACTACTTCCTCCTTCTGCCCTATTTAAGTCTCTGCCCTACTGCCATTAAAGGAGACTTGATCAGATTCCTGTCTTTTCTCCATTTCTTGTGTCTTTCCTTTCCCATTTCCCACTCCCTCCTCCCAGGTATCCACTAATAACTGGTTCCGCGGGTCGGGACAGTTAGGGATAGGTTTAGGGAGAGGGTTAACGTTTGAATTAGGGTTAGGGTCAGTGTGAGCGTGAGGGTTAGAGTTAGGGTTACGGTGAGTGTTAGTGTTAGGGTTAGGATTAGGAATAGGTTTAGGGAGAGGGTTAGCGTTAGGATTAAGCTTAGGATCAATGTGAGGGTGAGAGTTAGGGTTAGGGTTATGGTGAGGGAAAGTCTTAAGGTTAGTGTTAGTGTTAACATTAGGGTGAGCGTGAGTGTCTTGGTTAGGGTTATTTTTAGGGTTAGGGTGAGGGTGAGGGTTAGGGAGAGGGTTAGGTAGAGGGTTAGGGTTATAGTTAGGGTGATGGTTAGGATTAGGGCTAGGGTTAGGGTTAGGTTTAGGGTGAGAGTTAGGGTTAGGGTTATGGTTACGGTGAGGGTGAGGTTGAGGCTTAGGTTTAGGGTTAGGGTGAGGGTGAGGGTAGGTTAGGGTAAGGTTTCATTTTTCGGTGTGTGTCAGGGTGATTATTAGGGTTAGGGTGCGGGTGAGGGTTCGGGTTCGGGGTAGGTTTAGGGTAGGGTGAGGTTGAGGGTGAGGGTTAGATTTAGGGTTAGGGTACAGTTTGGGTTAGGTTTAGGGTTTAGATTAGGGTTAGGGTTATAGTTATGGCTACGGTTAGCTTTAGGGTTATGTTAGGGTTATCGTTATGGTTACCTTAAGATTTAGAGTCAGTATTAGGGTTAGAGTTGGTGTTTAACGTTAGGATTAGGTTTATGGTTAGGGTTAGGGTTAGGTTAGAGTTA
>CAUYSK010077214.1:0-36079 GCA_963575035.1 Avahi laniger | reverse complement strand
ATATTTTTAGTTGTCCAATTGATTTCTTTCTAATTTTAGTAGAGACAGGGTCTCGCTCTTGCTCAGGCTGGTCTCGAACTCCTGAGCTCAAACAATCCGCCCACCTCGGCCTCCCAGAGAGCTAGGATTACAGGCGTGAGCCACCGCGCCCGGCCCCAACTAGCTTTTAAATGAGCTGCTACACTTGAGTAGCCTAAGACAAACAAAAAAGAAAAAAATAACACCTCACTATAAAATTTGCCATGTCTTATTTTCTTTATTTAAAATTTAGTATGTATAGAAGCAACTAAATAAGTTTAATAGTTAAATCTGTTATTTCACAATAATATATTTTTTAAATGAACTAGAAGAATGTAAAAAAATTGAAGACAAATAATATTCCATGGTATGTATAAAATATTTTTTAAATATTTTTTACTAAAAAGGCAATATTTGCTATTAGCTTTGTTTTTATATCATTAACCATGACATAGATATTATTTTATGAATAAAATCTAATACATATATACAGGTAGATATGTATGTGTGTGTGTTTATGTTTGTTTACTGGGTTGCCATTTTTAAAATATTTCCTTCACAAACATTTAAGAAATGTACTTTGAATGTGCATGGTATCTTTTAATAATATCATGGTGATAACGAGGCAGAATTTTGTTTATATTCAGTGGAGCTGTTTCAGTTTTATTCTGTTCAGAGCCACCGACCATCATATGCTTTGGCAAGCTTTCTCACAAGTATTGGCTATTTGGAATAAGAAAAAAAAATCAATTCAAAGTGCCTGCGTTATTAATATGAGACAGTATAATTTTTATATATTTTAATGTGTCAAATATAATTTGGAATGATCATTCATAATAAAAGCAATATGTACTCTTTGTGAATTTAGAAAACACTAAAACAGAATAAGTAAAAATTACTCTTTTTGTGCTCGCTTTGGCAGCACATATACTAAAATTGGAACAATACAGGGAAGATTAGCATGGCCCCTGCTCAAGGATGACAAAGTTGTGAAGCATTCCATATTTAAAAATAAAATTACTTCTTGTGCTACCATTCATAAGCAACCACTGGTTACACTTTGGTGTATTTCTTTATTGTCTCTTTTATATCTATTTTTCTTATCTTTGGGACCATACTGTATTTATGATTGAATATTCTTCTCATCTTAAAATAATAACAAGAATATTTCCCATCACATTGGCACTATTCTAGCTTTTAGACCTAATATTCAAATATTTTTAAACTATTTTATTCATAAAATAACAATAGCCACAAATTTCCAGAAAAAGTGTATTGTGCTGACTAGTAAATGTTTTTAGCAAATAATAAGGTGAATTTTTTTCTTTGATCTAAAATAAAGCAACTCTAAAAAGCAAAATATGAAAATAAATTGTAGGAAAGCAGGGGATGGTGCCTTCTGATGCTGAGAATTTGATGTGTCCTAATCCAAACTTTTTTTCCCCATTTTGAATTCCAAAATGCATTTTTCAGTCAAGGTCAAGAAGTCTATTGTTGAGAATCATGCGATATTAAGTTATGCTGATGAGGAAGAAGAGCATACATATCTGGGTCCAAATGTAAAGCCAGATAATGAGGTTAGTAATAATATTTACTGAATTTTTAGAGCTGTTTGGCTTTATATTCTCTTTGTTTAGTTTACAGAAGTTGTGAAATATTAAAGTCTGTGTTCTCTGAGATCTGCTCTTACTGAAGTGGATCAGTGATGAAAATAGCCAAATCTGAACATCAGAAGACATTCCAGTCTACCTGATGCATGATCTCTACAGTTCTGAGAAGCAAAACTATAGAACAATGTAAAACAATAAAGGCTTATGTCTGGAGAGGTGCATGTGTGTGTGTGTTCATAAAGATGACAGTGGATAACTGAGTGCCTGCTGATGCATGAATGAGATTGGAGGGGTGTGTTTCTGTATTTATGTGTATGTATGCATGTGTGTGAAAGGCTAATCATTTCTGAGCGATGATGAAAAGGTTTTTACTACTGACCTTTGTAACTATGAAGGTTTCTACACTTGACCTGAGCTCAGAATTGACAACTGCTGAGGTTGATCGTTTGGGGTTTTTTTAGTTATTACTTCCTACATCATGGTCTAATATTCCCCTTAATTTCTAGGCTAAAACACAAGAGATTTCTCATGAGCCATTATCTTCAGTAACTGTGTCTACTGGGAGCTTTTTAAGTTGTGAAAACACAGATTTGAGCTTTACAGATCCAGGTAATAATGTCAAAATGTTTGTAAATAAATTGAAAGAGCGGCACCAGTTGTGTTGCAATACAGTGGAGGGAAGAAGCATTGCCTTTTCACAATACACTGGGTGGCGGGGACTGTTTCTCTAAATCTCAAAGGTAAAGTATTCATGCTTGGAAGAATTTTGGACAGTATGGTATTCTAAACATGACTGGAAGTTAACAGGGATGCTCTCTGGATCCCCAACAACACTTTTGAGAAGAATTTGCTAATGTCACATTTTGCCATTCTGTGGAAACCTAAGCAAATTTCTTTGTTGCACTGTTTTCTTAGCAACATATATTGCCATGCCTCTCTACCAAATTATGTCTCCAAGGAAATAAATAACCATTAAAAGAAATACAGTGTTGATGTCAATTAAATATTTTAATTAAACTCAATTTTCAGGGTCATTTGCAGAGCACATGGATGATAGGGAACAAGAATCTACCACCGATAAAGAAGAGGAAACAAATATTTTAAGTTCTATAGTTCCTTCAACACAAGTTATTTGTCAACAGCAGAACTCTTCAGACAGTCATAAATCTCTTTTGCCTGCAGTGGAAGAATTTTCATCTGGTCACACACACTCTCAGCAGATCACAGACAAGTACATAAATGAAGCAAATTTGATACCTACAAAAACAGACTTGCGGGGTAAAATTATTTTAAAGGAATACTTTTATATAAATTAAGTGTTTTTAACTTTTCACCTTTCATCCTTTTTAGTTTTATGTAATGATTGTTTGAGCTTCATGTTTTTATAGCCTGCTGCAGTGGTTATAACACAGAAAATATTGAGGGAAATTAGTGAGAGAGGGCATCTGGAACCAATTAGACTGACTAAAGAACGTGTAGAGGAGATTAATTAGCAAATCATTCTTTACCATTGCAAAGTTTGCTATTCCGGCTGAGGCAGCATTGCCAGTGTTGAGAGCAAGAGTTAGAAATCACAGACCTGAAGTCAAGTCATAGTTTGACCATTTCGTAGCTGTAAAACCATGGACAAGCTACTCTTTCATCTTCCATAAAAGAGGGATGTTGGCGATTAAATGAGACAGTGCACGTAAAGTACGATGTCACTCCACAGTAACCTTGAATACAGTGGGCTTTTCTTTTTTTAAGCTTACAACAATTCAAAAATGGAAATTTATATTTGTCAGAAGTTTTGATCATGGAGAAGATCCATATTTTTTGGACCTTTGAAAATAATCATGATAGGACTTAATTTGAAAAGATCAACTAGTCATGGGGAAAAATGGCAATAACTTTGCATTGGTGTTATGTAAAAATAAGCTTTTATAAATGTGTTCTTACTCCTTTTCTAGGCTTTAAATTTTAAAAATTTATCTCTTTTTTCCCTCAAAATTCCAACAGCTGAACTTGACTTTCCAGAATTGGAACACATTTTTCCAAATTTGCATCGTCAGCTATTTAAACCCTTAGAACCACATCCAGATTTTGATTTATCATCACCATCCTCTGGGATTTCTCAAGACAACAGAGACTTTTTCCAGGTATATTAAAGTAGATGTCACATTGTAGTGAATATTCAAGAACAGTTTTAAGTTTTCTGTTAGAACAATCGGTCTTAACCTTATTAGAATCATGTGGAAAGCTTTTAAAAATCCCATTGCTCAAACTCTACGCTTCGGACCAATTAAACCAGAATCTCTGGCAGTGCTCAGGTACTGTGAAATTTTTTTAAAGCTCCCCCAAATGATTCTAAGATGGAACCAAAATTGAAAAATGCTGCATTTGAATTTTCTTTGTCTTGTAAGCCTTTTCTCCAACTAGTGGGTACGATCCCATAGAGGACCTGAGAACTTTTAACTGTGTAACATATTTAAACAGATAAATATTCTGTGATTCTATAAAAATTAAATGGTCTCTTCCTGTACAGTAAAGGAGCTGAGGTTCAAACCTGGGTCTTTTTTGTTTCCACAGACTGACATCCTGGACTACTGCACATAGTTCATGCTTATCAGAAAATTATCTCATCATGTTCTAAGCTCTACCTGGTTAACTTACTATTTTCTTTTTTAATTTAATTTTTTCTTTTTGAGTTGGGGTCTCACTCTGTTGCCCAGGCTAGAGTGCAGTGCCATCATCCATAGCTCACAGCAACCTCAAATTCCTGGGCTCAAAGTGATCCTCCTGCCTCAGCCTCCCAAGTAGTGGGACTACAGGCATGTGCCACCATATCCAGTGAATTTTTAATTTTTTTGTAGAGATGGGTCTCGATATGTTGCTTAGGCTGGTCTTGAACTCCTGGCCTCAAACAATCCTCCTGCTTCAGCCTCCCGAAGTGCTTAGATTACAGCCTGGCCCACAATTTGTTTTCTAAATGTTTTTTTTAAAGTCTCCTTCATACTGACTGACAAGGAACAATTGGATTTGAATAAGCAAATTATTACTGTGATAGTAAAGTGATAATTAAGGAAGGATAATATCAAGGGAACATCATGATTGTTGATTCAGTTGGAATATGTAATCAGTATTTCAGCCCTTCCTTGTTTTCTGTCAGAGCTCAGATTCTTCATCTGAAAACCACCATGCTACTGTATCATCCAAAAGTACAGTTTCTTTCACAGCATTGAGGAGGACTAGCCTGCATTCTTCTCTTAACACAAGCCTGGATCAGCAACCTGACACTAACTTGGCTCATGCTGCAGCTCAGAATTTTGCTACAGAAAATATTATTGAGGGTATGTATGACTAAGTTAGAAAAAGTTAAATAAAACCCAGTACTCTTTTTATGGTTCTTTACATCCATTTCCTTGGAAATTATGTCTGGCATCTCTTCGTTTGTCCTCACCCCTGTCCCTGGTGTTGTAAGTTTTGTTTCTTTAATTATATATTTATTTAAATAACAGAAGTAATATATACATTTTTTTAACAATACTGAACTTTATAAAATAAAAAGCAAAAGTATTGCTTCTTATTCTACAACTTCCCTACCTGAAACCTTACAATTAAAATGTCCTTCTAGAACTTTTTATACATACATATATGAAATATACATGTATGTCTTATTCTAAGTCTTTCTGTTATTAAAATTAATATTCAGGTCTCTTATGGAGAAAAGCATCCTTATAAGGTCTTACAGCCATACTTTCTTTATTAAATAATATTAGAAAAGGAGAACATACATAGTGTTAGTTGTAGAGTTGATTGAAAATGACTGTGGCCATCCTTATCTGTGTATTCATGTTTATATACATCAACTTTCACTACTAAAATTGTAGGTAGTAACCTGACTTTATTATTTGCAATTTACTTAGAAACTATTAGAGACTGTGTCTATATCCCAGTTTTATAACATACAGTAATGATTAACTGATTTCTTAAACTTCTTAATGCAGGATCTGAACAATCTTTTCAACTGCTTCTGCCAGAATTTTCTTCACAGGAGGGGAGCCAGCATGCTGATTTACCAAGTATTGTTAGCATTGAAGCAAGAGATTCTTTCCAAGGCATGGAAAACCAGAACTATTCCTCCGAAAAACATACTGAAATATTACAAAATAAGAAAAAAAGTGTTCATTTCCCACTCTCTGTAGGAAATGTGCTAAGTTCAGTCTCCAGTTCATCTGATGAGGCTAATGTATTTGATCAGTTAAATATACAACATAGCACTCCATGTGGTTCTACTTCTAGTGAGTGCTCAATAAAACAGCAACTAGAAAGCAGAAAAGAAACACTGGGCTTTGAGGAACTATCAGAAAGAGGGGTTGTTACAATGTTACAAAGTCAAAGACTCACTGAAGTTGATAAAAATGAAACCTGTAGAGTTTTAGACATAAATCCACATGTAGATGAAATTGACTCTCAATTATGTGTAAGAACAGTGGAGATGGGAACTTCAATTCAGACACCACATTCATTAACTATTCAAAATGAGAAATATTTTGAGAATTCAACTGAAACCAAAATCCCAAAAATCATAAAAAACCTATCTCAACTAGGACAATCAGAGCTCTCTGTAAATTCTGGATCATTTTCATTACAGAACTCTATTCCAACCTGGGTAAGTAAAATCTGTGTTATATAAATAGCATTTAAATTCCTTGTCAGGAAAAACTGTAGAAACAAAAGAGAAGCAAAACTACTTGTAATATTCCTGAGATAATCAAGTTTGTGGTCACTGGAAATCTCCAGTAAAACAAGAAAACTCCAAATTTTGAAAGCTTTTCCTCAGAGAATTTTATGAAAGATCTTTTCCATCCCAATTCAGATATCCTCTATCCAACTTTCCCAATAAATGATGTCTCTTCCTATGCTTCAGCACTTTCAGTGTTAAGCCTCACTACACTGCACCAAAACCATTACTGGAATAAGTGTCAGAACATTGTTCCTCATATTTAGCAAGTTACAATCTGCTTGGTTTCAACACCAAATGGATATAGTTTTTACCTTCTAATATTATGTATAGTTTATCCTTTTCCACAAATATACAGGAGATTGAAAATAAGGGCTATATCTACACCACAAATGTGTTTAATTTGGTTGCTTGTGTTTTGTCTGTTTTTAAATTCTTGTTCAAAGTTTAAAGATACTTCCCTTTGAAGAATTTATAATGTGGCAGCAGTGGCCCATATTTGGCCTAAACCTGGTAGCCAGCCACTGCTCCCTTTAGATAGGACATGCACTCCAGTTCTGCATAGCTCCAGTCAGCCTGCGCTCCTGTTATCGGCCTACCCCTGTGAGTCTGTAGTCCTTGCAGTAGATATTTTCAGTTATACTATTTTACCCCATCCCCAGAGTCCTCTCCAGTATTTCGGCAAGTGAACACTGCAGTAGGCTCAAGGGGAATCTGTTGTTTTTCCTCCCTAATTTTCACATTTATAAAAATTCCACATGATGTATAAAGTGAACATTTATTTACTTTTTGCATATTTTGAAAGTTCTAAGGCTTTTTTTTTTTTTACATGATTTCCCTTTTAATTGTACTGAAAAGGAGACAGAATCTGGCCATGGTATAATGGAAGAACCAGAACTTACTTTAGTGAGCACCAGTGATATCAGTATTGCTGAAGCGGATTTTGCAAACTTAACACTAGAAGAAAAGAGAGAGAGTGAGGCAGAAAGCTGTTTTCAGGTAAATTTCACAGCTCTTACTCATACATTGATTTGTTGATACAGCAATCTATAACTGAAAATTGCACAACTGAGGTTTTTTTCCCACTTTTCTTTCCACATGGCATTTTTTCTTACACTAGAATTGTTTGCAAACTTCCCCAATTAGATGCAAATGCAGTAAAGTTATTGTGCTTGTCAGGAGCTGACAAGAAAAGGAAAAGCCCTCAAAATCTCCTAAAAGCAGTTTTGTGCCATTTTATAGTCCTAATTATAAAAATATATGGTGCTACAAATATTAAGTCTGGAGTTAACAGCTAGGCTCAGTGGCTCACGCCTGTAATCCTGGCACTCTGGGAAGCTGAGGAGGGAGGATCACTTGAGTTCAGAAGTTTGAGGCCAGCCTGAGCAAGAGTGAGACCTCGTCTCTACTAAAAATAGAAAAAAAAATTAGGCATGAGGCTGAAGCAGAGAATCCCTTGAGCCCAGGAGTTTGGGTTGCTGTGAGCTAGGCTGACACCATGGCACTCTAGCCTGGGCAACAGAATAAGACTCTCTCTCAAAAAAAAAAAAAAAAAAAGTCTTGAGTTACAGTTCATGCCTTCTGCTTGTAAGAGGCAGAAAAGGTATCCTAGAAGTTGGGTAAAGAAAGCCAGATCTGAGGTGAATATAGAGTGCAGGCTGTTGTTTTGGAAGTTTATTCTTAAACTTTTGGTCCTAAAGAAAAAAATGACATGCATATTCTATTTTGTATTTCCAGTACAAGCAAACCAGTTGATTCACACCTAGTAATTTCAATTCTTAGTCATTGGAGGGAATTATGCTATGGATTTAACTCTTTAGTTAAGACTCTAAAACTTGACACCCCTACCAGATGTTTGGTGCAACAATTTACTATTGTGGCAACTACTGTGCATTTTTCTCTTTTCACCACCACCGCACAGTTTTTCAGAGAAGTCCCAAACATCCTTTTTCCAGAGCTCATACTTACCTCCTACACTATGGCAGAACTATTTTTATCATACAATTAGTGTACTGACGCTAAGTTAGAAGGTACTTTATACCCAAGCATATTCCAAAATGTTGAATAATGACTTCAAAACAACTGGTAATTGTTTTTACGAGGGAAGTAAGGAGGCAATAGACAAATAATGAAAATACAGAAGTGGTATGGAAAAGAGGCAGAGACAAAAACAAGAATTTTAAGAGAAAGGATGGGAAAGTAAGGTGGGTCAATGGTTAGGAATTGTTTTGTGGTACTGCTGGTCAGATGTACAGTAGTATAAGAACCAAGAGAGTTGGACACAATCACCCGAAAAACATGAATTTGAGGGCAGGCACCCACCCAACATCACCATGACACCTACAATGAGCAAGTTTGGATCTTTTTATCCAACGCAGGCAACCTGAGATTAGAACCTTCAAACACAAGAGCATGGAAATGTTATCTGCAAACAGATACTGTGTTAATTGGGAAAACATGTTGTTGCATTTGGAGATAATAGGGATGGTAATGTGATTAATAAAAACAAATTTTTGAAGATTCCTGGTAATTTGGCTCCTTCCCCAAGTAAAGACTTAGGGATTACTCTAAAAGCAAAAATTGGAACAAAATTGACATCTGACTTTCCTTCCATCAGGTGAGTGAATTTCTGCCTTTTGTATTAGAAACAGAAGTCTCAGATTGTCCGGCTGTGTCAGAGCTTTCAGTGGAGAAGCCAACAGTGTCTACAGGTATGCCTGAGTATACTGAAATGTGTCGAGCCCAGGGGCCAGTGGGAGCTGCCTGGTAACTTTAAGCCCCCACAACTCTAAAAGGAAGTATAAATTTTCCATATTCCTGGCATAAAGCTAAATGAAGTGCACTATCTCCCAAGTACTTTTTTTTCCCTACAGAAACTCTTCCAAAGTTTACACCTATACCAAGTAGTTTACACGAAGCGTTTGTAAAGAGAAAAAAACCATTTATGGAAAGATCCTACCAAAGGCAGAAAGAAATATGGAATAAAATTTGTGTCTCTGAAAATTCTCAAATGGATGTAGTTCCAGAGAAACCAACTATAGGTATGTTGACTTTTAAAACATTAATCTTCAGCAACTACCTTCCTGATTAGGAGTAACTTCCATTCCTCACAAAAAACATGTATAATTTTTCACAGATATGTTGAAAATCTGGCCTTTCATTTATCAAACCACTCTTTCTTTTCTCAGGTTCTGTGCATCACCTAAAGGGTGTGAATAAAACTAGAGCCTCTCTTCCTGAAGACAGAAAGACTACACAAGCCCTCAGGCAAAAAAGGGCTCTAAGGTAGGGTTGACTGATTTTTAGTGAGCCACTTTTCTACAGTATTTCTCTTTAATCCAATATAAATTTCTTACAGATTACGCAATCAGCAGCAAAATGAAGAGAAATCAAAGCAAGAAGCTTATGCCAAAAACAGAGCAAGGGCAAAAGAATTTCATAAGGTGAGCAGGACTGGGGGTAGGAGGGGGGCAACTCCAATTTTTCAAGCTTAAGGTATACAATTGAAACTGCTACATTTTTTTATTCCCTCCCACAGAAAACACTAGAGAAACTCCGAGCCAAAAATACATGCTGACTTTCTACAAGCAGTGTAAAAAGAGTGTTTTTTTATTATGGCATTAGGCAAAATTATTTATTTTTTTAAAGTCAATAAATTTTTATTCAAGGAATTTCACGTGATTCCCTCCACTGTCCATCAAGGTAGCCTTAGTTCCTCAAAGGCTGGCGGTCTTTCAAAATACCTTCAAGATGGCCCTGAAGAAGAAAAACTTCAGTTATATCTGAGACATTTACTTTCCCATATCAACAATCATGGATTATTTAATGTCATAATGATGAGTGGCAAAGTCTTGTACCTCTCTTCAGGAAAACATAGCACTATTTAGTGTTATAGCATCCTACAGAGAACTTCAATATTTGGTCACAGCGTTAAGAGCTCTTGGTTTCACAGCTCCATGAGCCCTCTTTGAAATGACCAATGTCTTTCTTAGTATGTACATACCTTTTTAATAGAACAGATCCTCCATCCATAGTTGTCCTGTCATCCCTACATAACAATTTAAAAGTTACATTTCCAGAGATGATCATATAATGAAGCAAGCCACCTACTTATTAGCCATCCAGAAGGGTTACAAATGATAATTAGCTAGACAAAGCTAAAAGGCATAAGAGATCTAGGTGTGCACTGTGGTCAGTGAGAATGTGAAATGTGTCTGTTGTAAATTTCATATGTATTAATCAATCACATGCTGCTTGCCTTGTATTTTCACTTGGACAGTGCTCATCTAGGCAATGGAAGTAAAATAGTCTAATAAAGGGTTAATAAAATGTTCCCAGTAGGCTAATTGCTAGCAAAGTAGCAGATAGAAAACCTAGTGGGAAGTTTTTTTATGGTCATGTCCACAGCAAATGAGAAACTGCATTCTAAAAGCCTTGGTAATGACCATTATACCCTTTGGCAAATAGTTTTTATCTTACCAGAAGTTGCTTGCCACAATTCTTTTTTTATTTTGGCTTATCTCCACTTGGATATATGGACATACTGATGAAAACTTAAACTCCCCACCTATGGAAAAATTTCTTAGTCATATTTATTATTCAATACAGAAATCTGTCTCGAGTTTGCTTAGGTTCCAAAGTTTCCTAAAACCCAGTGCCCAACCATTATGTATTAAAAATTCCAGGCTTAAAATTGCTTTATTCCAACTATCTGTATCTTTTCAATTCAGCTCATTTAAATGAATATATAAAATATATTTTAAAATCAAGGCTGAATGATCTTACTTCCAATTCCTGTTAATCTGCTCTATGATCACAAACACCCAAGACAACTATTTTGAAGCATGCATGTTTCAGGTAACTTTAAGCTTTTGTATACTGTTCTCATCTGGATTGATGTTCAGAAAGGCTATTTTCATTCAGGCCATTCAGAGCAGTTGAACATTTTTGCCCATCATCATAACATCATATATCCTTGATAACCAGTGTGAATGTATACTGACATAATCTAGTGGTGATAAATCAACCACTAGACTTGGTTGCAATAGGATTCTAATAATCCTATTAGAATAAATACTTATAATAACTAATGTTGAAATTAAGTTTTATAAAAGACCTAGTGTTCTACAAAATACCTGCATGGCCTTTGAGATAACTTACCAAGAATTTTTGGAATCTAATTTCTTCAAGCAAGTTATTACTTCAGGGTCCTAAAAGTTGAATTGTAGAAAGTACATTGGTATTTTGACACATGATCTAATGCAGTCATGCACAACATGTTTCAGTCAACAAGGGACTGCATATAGAACAGTGTTTCTGTAAGATAATAATGAGGCTAAAAATTTCCTATTGCCCAGTGACCTAACACATTATGGTGATGCAGGCTCAAGCAAACCTGTACTGCCAGTCATACAAAAATATACCACATACAATTATATATAATACTTAACACCTATATATTATACTTCTTAGAGTGTGCTTTCCCCTACTTACAAAAACATTAACTGTAAACAGTCTAAGGCAGGTCCTTCACAAGGTATTATCATCATAGGAGATGACAGCCCCATCGTGTTAGTGCCCCTGAAGACCTTACAGTGGGACAGATGTGGAGGTGTAAGACAGTGATATTGAAGATCCTGACCTTGTGTGAAAGCATCTCTGTCATTACGTGAAGCATGACTGTATATTATTCTTTAATCATCTCTAATACTGAAAAGTCAACATTCTTACATACATTTCCACTCACAAGCTGTGCAAAATGTTACAGGTCTCATTGTCACCACTGCAATACATGTACTGTGATGGAAGCATAACCTGTGTCAATTTAGCCACATTAACAATTTTTGGACACTATGATCAACAGTGTCCATTCTCATCTAGAATGAGGCTTCGTTAAAGTTCCTCTCCAGATTGTACACACTCTGAAAGTATCTGCGTGCAGTTCTTGTTATGCTGGCAATGCTAACAATAGAGGGAAGAAGCAAGCAGCCAGAAAGGAACAGAAATAGAAAACCTTACATTTTTAGAGTAGATGGATCTGCCTGGTTCTCAATTTGACACCCTAGAAAAAGAAGCATTAGTTATTACTGAAGACTGTATCAAACTAAGCAATATGAGGAACTATACAAATATTGTATCAATAGAAATACCAGGTTTAACATGCACAAAGCCAAGAAAACCAACGATGCCAGATACTGAATTTCTATGGCACTGACCTTTGAACACCCCAGCAGGAGTAAACTGCTGAATGCAGATACCATGCAGTGCAATTATGACTTAACTGTCCCAAGTTTACCATGCTGCTACCGAGAAATACACAAATTCCAAAATTCAAGTTCCTGTTAATAAGTACAACAATTTGACCTTTATTTCTAATTATCATTTCTAATCAGGAAACTATATTAACTAAATTATAATGCTAGTCATTATCTTTGCCCAATCTCTATATATTACATAACTTACACATGGAACTATCAAGTCAAATCTCTGTAAGACTGCACTAGAAATGTCAGTATCACTGTTGCTCAAATTGCCAACTTATTAGGCAAAATCCCTTTAAAGCAATTCAATTGAATCAACATATCTAGGTATACATATTAGGACGAACCATTCAGTCTTGTCATTTTTTCATTCTACACAAAAATACATACATTGTGGCAGATTTTTTGCCAAGATCTTTTATAACAAAAAAAAAAATTCTGGTTATAAAACATTGGGATGCTATACTCAGTTTACATGCTTCTCATAACTTTTGAGTCCTCAGCAAATTAAATATTTCACTTACCTCTTAGAAAAATGAATGAGTTCAAATCATTAGTTCCTATAGAGAAAGTACCAAGATTTAGAAAGGCTGCTGTATTTCCAGCTGTTATAAAAACTAAAACATAAATCTAAGTTTAATATCCAGATTTATATGTATTATAGCCACATTCAGCTCTGTCAGAATTAAGTTTTAGTTCATGTCTGTATCATTCAGCAGTTGAACAGTTAAATTCATCATCTGAACTGTAACTATTCCCAAAAGATTATCGTCACCAATTAAAACTCACCTAAAGCCATCATACTCAATAGTACAGATCAGTGGGATATGCCAATACCTAACATAAAAACAAATTATTAGGTCTTTCATACTTTTAGCAACTGTCTGGTAGAGTTCCTTTCCACAGATCTAACATATAGTCCTGTGAGGAAAGCAAAACCAGTGTTACTCTATGAGGCGTTTCCAACGATGTATGGCTACAGAAAAAGCCCCACCGGGATAGACCTCAACCATTGTTAATAATTTTTTAAATATATAAGCAAGTCTGACTCCATAGGAAAGCAATTATTAACAAGAACTGTCATGTGCTCCAGAATGTTGAAAACTGCAAAAATAGTTAAGAATGAAAAATTTCCTACCACTTTAATCACTCATTTCATAATCACATGGTAAGGATTTTCACCAAACTGCTTAGAAGCCAGAGTAGACTAATAAATAAAAGTATGGGAAGTACCATCAAGTAGGTACTTTAGATGAACCAAAGGGAAAAAAGGTATAAATTATACTTTGATTCTTACGAACTTAAATACTCCAATATGGGATGTTCTTTTCCCTATTAAGTTCACACATTTCAGCAAATGTTAACTGAATTCTTTCATCAGAATTGAATAACTACATAAAAGTATTATCTCCTTGGTTATTTGACATCAAGTATAAAACAATAATCTGGCTGTAAATTATATGACAGACATTATAAAGGATAAAGGAAATTTTAATTAAGCTTTGTGTCAAATTTATAAAAATCTTATGACTTTTGTAGTCATTTCATTATGCTACTAAATCTTGCATTATACTATTAAGTCTTCTGCCTCATTTTAGATTATGCATCAATTCAACATGTTGTATGCCTCGAATGGGAAATCCAAGGTTCTCATTATAGTTAGACTAATTTGTAAATTTGGGACCTTCTAATGCTTGCAAGGAAACTGAAGTTGCCACCACAGCACTATAGAATATATGAACCTAAGATTGCTTTTCAAACGTAAATGTCATAATTGAAATTTTATTTTGTGCAGAGACAGTGTCGCTATGTTGCCCAGGCTGGTCTCCAACTCCTGGCTTCAAGCAATCCTCTTGCCTGGCCCATAATTGGAATTTAAAGGAAGCAACAAATGTCTGTTAATAAAATGTAACCTACAGGAGGTTTAAATAAATCTGACAATTTACTACTTAACAGACATAAACAAATGTGATCCTAAAACTCACTTTAAGACATACCTTCAACTCCAGACACCATGTTCTCAAGATAAAAGCCTTTAAAAAAAAAAAGCCATCTTGATATGTCAACATGAAATTAGAATACTAAATTAATACAGCTGAGATTTCTCATGTACTAAGCTTTTTTATTTTTTAATTTAGAGACAGGGTCTTGCTCTGTCACCCAGGCTGGAATGCAGTGGCTCAATCATAGCTCACTGTAACCTTGAATTCCTGGGCTCAATCAAAGCAATTCTGCCTCAGCCTCCTGAATAGCTAGGAGAAAGCACACTTTACTAGTTTTTTTTTTATTTTCCGTGGAGACAGTGTATGGCTATGTTGCCTAGATTGGTCTCTAGCTCTTGGCCTCAAGTTATTCTCCCACCTAGGCCTCTCAAGAGTGCTGGGATTATAGGCATGAGCCACCATGCCAACCACTATCACTTTAAACTGTCTAATAATATTCCTTCTTATATGTATCAAAACTCATACTGAACAATGAGTTCTGGGTTGCAAAAGAGGATTTATTTTTTGCACCTGTCTGTAAGTCCTTATCCACGAGTTAGACAAAAACAAACACAAGTGCTGTCATAAAATGCAGTATATATAACAGAGTCGTCTACAGTGGTGATCAAAATAAATGGTAGTTGGAAACTATTAATGAAGTAGTCTAGGTATTTGGGAAAGGGAAAATTAAGTTATTACAATATACTAAACATCTGACAGGTCACATTTGGCTGAATGAAGTTGTATATAACGTTTCAAGTACCCTAAAAAAGACAGTTGTAATTTTATCTAAGATTTTCTTTTCAAAATTAAAATATCTGCACTTCATTGTTTCAATGCTCAAATGACACTTGTAAGCTCTTACTCAGAAAACAAGCATTGTCAAAAACATCAGGCTCTTCTGTTTATTATTCAGAAAGTGGTAATTTCTCAGCTTTTTCTGTGTAATTTCCTGGTTTACACTTTTTTCCTAGTAATTCTCATTCTTTAGGAGTTTCTTTCACAACTTCTTCATAGGTATTTTTTGTTCTTAGAATGTTCTTGGTTAAAGAATTTCTTCACCACCAGGCCAGTGTATATATCCACATTTATCTGTAGTTATTTCTTTCTATAAAAAGTCACTTCTCTATATTGTTTACCTTCTTTGATATTCATGTTCCTGTCTCCGTGGTATCCTCTGTCCAATGTTTTTGGCCTTTGTAGCTCTCTTTTTAGACACAGTAGCTTCTTTAGTACTATTCTCTTGTTCTACATGTACATTGATCTTCCTTGGGAAATCAGAACTTACTATGAAACAACTATCCGCCTACAAAAAAAAAAATTACTATTAAGCAATAACTCAAGTGGCTTAGTAATTAATTACACTTAGCTGAGTGCTAGGCATATTCAAATAACCCAGAGACTACATTTAAATGTTAAATCCAAATTAACATCTGTATATTTTCTCATTTGCTATCCTACTTACCAATATCACATATCAAAGTGTTATTTACGAAAGTAGTATTGAAAAGCCCATTAGCAAGTATCCAAAAACTTAATATTTTTATTCTTGCCTTTCTTTCATTAAACTTACTGAGCTTTATAAAAATTAAATAGAGCATAAGACAAAAACTACAGAATACAATTCTTCCTGTCCTAACTCCTGTCTTCCCACAATAAAACAGGAAAAAAATAAGTCACTTACTCCCAATTTGATATCACATTCATCCTGTTCAGTATGTGTTGTATCCTGATCCTCTGCTCTGTAACATTAAAATATGTCACTTAGATAACACAACCTTCTATGACCTACTTATTTTTATACTTTGCTATGACATACAAGTGAATCAATACTAGTCAAGGCAAACACAAAATACAGTATCCTGGATGTCTTGTTTGTTAAGCTCAGCTAACTATAACAATCCAAACTGTCCTTTTCACAAAAGTATCAAATGATAACAACATATGGAACAAGTAACATTAAAATTTAGCTAAAATCTATGACCAAAGTAACTTCATTTGATTCAACTTACACTGACTCTTCAATAGGAGAAATGGATCCATCATCATCCAAATATTTGTATCTACGACTATCAAAATCTTCTTTTTCTAATTCTTCGCCAACATCCATTTGTTTCAATGATTCTTTAAGGTGATGCTCATACTTCAGTTTTTCAATGTAGTTGAAAAATCCTCTTGCAACAGCTTGCTATATATATTAAAAATACCACATTTTATGTCATGGTCTTGCAAGATTAAGATTTTTTTCATGACTCAGCAGATGCCTACATTCAAACCAGCCAACAAGCCCCCCCTACTAAAGAATGAATTAGCTATCTTTATTTAACTATGCTGTATTTGTGGACAATTCCTGATTGTAGAAAAAGTTCGCATAGCAGTTATCAAACTTACCAAGGATGATACCAAGAAGCACAAATCTTGTCATGTTTTGAAATTAACAAAAGGCATTTTAAATGTAAAGATAAGAACAAAATTTCTAATGTTTATTATAGTCACTTAAACTTAATAGGTTAACTAGTATTAATCCTCTCGAACTATAAGTTCTGGCAAGGGATGATGTACATTCATTCAAGACTGAGTAAGTATTTGGGTACCTATCAGGCAATCCCATCAGGAAGAGCTAGGCAGTAAGAAACCATCTACTGAACATGAAAGGTATGTGTGGGTTTAACTTACATTAATGCAAAAAACAGTCATGTGAGCTTCAGAGTTTTGTTTAAAGAGCAGAGATAGGAGGAAGTCAAGAGATTAAAAAGCCTTAGAGCACTACTCTTTAAATTCAGCAAAGTTATATTCACTGAAGAGATTCACCAATGAAGATTCCACCCAGAAACTCAAGTGAAATTTGACCTGAAGGATAGGGAAGACTTTAGGTAGAAGTCAGTAAAGGAGAGTATTAGCAAAATTGCAGACTATGTGTTCCAAGTGTATCTTTCTTTTTTTAATCACAAACTGGGAAGAACTGGACCAAGTTGACCGAAGTGGCCAAAAAATCATTTAAGATATTTTAGCTTTGAGTATCCATAAATATAATGTACTGACTCACCTCAAAATTTAAAATTTTTCTCCAAGGTAATGGTTTTCTGTCAGTCTCTGATTCCAAAAATGGGAACCCAGGTCCTTTGTCTTCTAATAGTTTCTTACTTATTTGTGAATATCTAGGGTTTTTACTTCCTTTTGGTCTTCCCCTTTGTCTTCCTGTTGGTTTGTATTTCCTCTTTCTGCATTTACGTTTCCTATTCTTGAATCTATCAAAAATAGCTTTTAAAGTCACTGGTTCTATAGATGAGTCACTTGATGACTCTCTTGCTTGAACACTTTCAGGCAAATGAACAAATTTTTTAATGGGGTTTCTTTGCCTCCGTTTAGGTGAGTAATGAACACACTGCGTTTTAAATAAGCTGCTACCAGAAGAGTTATCACTAGAAAAACAGGAAAAATTAATTTTATCTTTTTGTCTTACTGAACTTATTACTAGTAATAACCAACCCCAAATGTACATTTCTTCCAGGACTAACGTAGGAAAACACACCAAGAATAATTAATTAAAAATTGTTTTTTTAAAAAAATGATGGTCTCCGTAGCAGCCAGCCATTGAGGACTGAACACCCAATCTAAAATGGCCCATAATCTCATAGCACTGATTAAAAAATCAAATTTTACTTTCAAGATAAAATGTAATCTCAAAAGCTGTTTATTTCCCGGCTAAAAAGCCTCCACTAAATAAAACAAACACAGCCTTCTGGACATAAATAGGATAATTTAGTCAGGAAGACAGATACCAAATCGACCCAGATAATATACCATCATTTCCCTAAGCTAAGAATGTGCTCCACTGTAATATATTCAAATTTTGAATGAAAGTATTTGCAACAATACTATTTCAATCTGTAATTAAATAAACCTGGAAGATCAGTGTAATCTGTTCTTCCTTCTTTCCAAAATCCTGAAAATTATCTTTACTGTCACCCATTAGATATAATTTATGCTTCCTGTAAATCCAAATACAGTAAGTATCTACTCGGTTCTGCAGTAAAAATCCACTTACCTTTGATTTTCAGTTTCCACAGCTAAGTCCAATGTCACATAGTCAAGAGAATCCATTCCAGACTTATCCATCACTTGCTCTTTGCTTTAATCACTTTTCTGAAATTATGAAAGTTGGTAAATGTGATAGCCTCCCTAAACAAATAAGTGCTGACACACACAGCTATTATTTACTAGAAAGTTCAACATAGACTATGCCACCCATTAGTAATGTGGATTTAGGCAGAATCATTTACCAGGTTTTTAAGCTTTTCTTGAACAGTCCATTTAAGATGAATTTCTTTAAGAAAAAAAACCAAAACACTATAAACTGCATTCACAGTTTAACTTCTCAGTCTTTACACTCTAAAACTATTCAATGCAACAAAATTTCAGAAAAGCATTCTCATTTCTAACAAAAGCAATCTTCTTAGTACAAGTAAAAAATGGTTTTATCATTAGCCACACATTAATGTACAATTATCAATATTAGTGTACAATGCCCAAAAAGCCATTTTCCAAAATCAAAGGTAACTTCTAAGAAAAACTTATACATAGAAAACTACAAGGCAGAGTGTGCCCTTTGTATGTGAGCAAACGCATCTCCATTTAACAGACAATTTAAAAACTCATGGTCAGGAGTTACCACCCACTTCCCATTTATTCCCAGATTCATCTAAGTAACTAAACTGTCTTCCTTGTCACGTCTTTGCCATTAAAGGTACAAATTCAGAGTTCTGAATTCTCAAACTGTTTTAATTAAAAGCTAAAACAAACTACGACTCTTTGTCTTCATCTCCATGAAAGAGTATACGGCAATTAAGTCAATAAAACAAAAAGGTAACTACTTATTTCACTATTGCATCTCCTTTGGTCATTCTTTTCTTTTTGGATTGTTTTTTTCTTTAGCCATACTTGTGAATGACATGAGTCATGACAAATCCTAAGACAAACTAGCAAAATATTTCAAATATAGGAAGACAGTAAGATCACTAAGATCTCAAATTTGTGAAACGCCCAGTGGACACATACTGTATGTCCAATGTTGAATCAAAAGTGTAATTTATTGTATCTCAAGCAAGAAGGGGTACAATTAATCAAAGTATGCGCCCAAACTATCAACACAGTTTTGCCATCTTAAAGGTAGCTTTTTTATGCCAGCTTCAAAGAAACCTGGAGAGCAAGTGGCAATGAAATCGCAAAAGGCATTTTCCACAGCTTGTTGACAACTGAGTATTTTTCCTTGTAAGAAGTGGTCCAAAGCCTGGAAGAAGTGGTAGTTAGTTGGTGCAAGGTCTGGAGAATACAGTGGATGACATAGAGTTTCTAAGTCCAGCTGTTGTAGCTTGAGAAGTGTTCTTTGTGTGACATGTGATCGAGAGTTGTCTTGCAAGAGGATTGGTCTGTCTCTATCAACCAATCTTGGCTGCTTAATAGCAAGCATCCTCATCATTTCATCCAGTTGGCTGCAATAGACATCCACTGTAACTGACTGACCAGGTTTCATGAAGCTGTACTGGATGATACCAGCGCTGGACCACCAGACAGACACCATTAGCTTTTTTTGATGAATATTTAGTTTTGCACCATGTTTCGGCAGTTCATCTTTATCCAACCATTGTGCTGAACGCTTGCGACTGTCAAAAAGAATCCATTTTTCATCACATGTAATAATACGATGTAGAAATGGTTTGTCTTTATGACGTGACAGCAAAGAAAGGCAAGCTTCGAGACGATTTCTTTTCTGATGCTCGTTTAATTCACGTGGAACCCATCTATCCAATTTATTTATCTTGCCAATTTGTTTCAAATGGTCCAATATTGTTGTAATAGTAACATCAAACTTTGCTGCTAAATCACGTGTAGGTTCAGATGGATTCTCTTCCACTACAGTTTTCAGTTCATCATTATCCACCTTGGTTTCAGGTCGCCCAAGTGGCTCATTTTCAAGATTAAAATCGCCAGAACGGAACTTCTCAAACCATAGACACACTGTGCGTTCATTAGCCACATCCTTCCCACACACTTCATTGATATTTCGAACTGTCTGCGCTGCACTGGTTCCACAACGGAACTCATATTCGAAAATAACACGAATTTTTGACTTATCCATGGTTTCACAAAAATTGCTCTAAAAAAATTTGTGAAAGATAATCACAAGCCAAAACGTGCCTTTCAAAGACTGAGGATGTACCTTCACAATAAAAATAAAACAGTAAGTGTCAAAGTGAAATGTCAGAAATAATCAATGTCAAACTTAGTACTTAAGGAAATCAGACATTTCATACTTTAATTTCCTGGGATGTTTTTAGTTTTCTTAAACGAAACTAAGAACTAAGTCCCTAAATATCAACTGCTTAAAAATGAAATTCAACAATGTGGTCCAATGGCATTAACGGCAGACCGTGGTTACATTTTTTTTGGAAAAATAGAGGATTACTAAAATAAAGCTAGTTCAAAAATCACTTTTTCGGAACCAGTATGGAAAGCATTCCTCCTTACTTTCGCTTCCTATTCTGAGATTCCGCGATTTCTAGAGGCCACGTGGCCAGACAGAAGCACTTTACGGGAGCCAACATGTACTATGTGTGTGACCTTGGGCAAGCCTCTCCGAGAAGCACCCAACCTCACTCAAGGAGAAAGGAGCTAACAGTGGTTACCTCACTTTACGATGACTGAATCGGAAAACATTTGTCTAGAATACATTATAACACCTACATCTCAGACACAATGAACTACGCCCACATTACACTCACGTCGATAAGGGCCTCAGTTCTACCACTAGGCCCAGAGGAGCCCACAACCGCGAGCTCTCTCCCATCACGGACCGAGACCCGATGCCCGATCCTCAGAGAGCAGCGCGGGGAAAACCTAGACCGGCAACGTCTCCCCCGCCCGCCAGGCACAGGCGGCCATGTTCTCCTCGCTACCCACCCAGAATGGCAGACGGCGTGCACCAAGAGCCGCCTTAGCCCGGGCCTCAGCTGCGCACATTCTGCCCGCAACACAGGCCTCGGCCCAGGACCTCAGAATGCCTTGGGGCATGAGTCCCAGGTGGCGTGTACCCATTACCCGCCCGACCGCAGAGCCTCAACACGCCAAAAGCCGCCTACCTTCTCCAACCGCGCAGAAGAAAAGGATGGGCCGATCTCGCGACCCTGCTAATAGTAGGGCTGAAATCTCGCGTTACAACTTAGCTCCCGGGAAGAAATGTGGGCGGTGGGAGGAGACGGGTCGCGGGGCGGGGGCAGGAGCCATTTTGATCGCCGAGCGGGGAGGCGTGGTTACGGCGGGCGGGGCCTCCGCGTGCTCGTCTAAAAGGGGAGGAGCTGACTGAGGAAGAGGTCGGGATTCAGGTGCAGGATTCCCGGCTCCTCTGGGTGAGTGGAGCAGCCAAGACCATTTCTGCAAACAGCAAAAGGAAACTGTGAGGTCAAGCGAGCGGAATGGGTATGAACTGCAAGGAAACACCCTGTCAGCCTGATTTGTTTCCGGTGGTCTCGCAGTTGCTGAGCTGTCGTCTGGCTTTCTAATGCCTGGTCCCGGGCGAGGTGTGTGTCAGAGGGTGTTTTGTCATACTCCTGTCTACTTTCGCCTTCAGAAATCTCTTTTGTGTTAAAATACTGGGGAATGTTTACACTTTGACCGTGACTCCAAATGCGTAACCTTTGTACCGGAGGCCAGAGTTATTACGTGGCACACCCGGTTGTCCTCCCCACCTTTGGTCTTGTTTTGGTAGCTCGGCCTTTCCCTCCAAGCCAAGGGTCTGCCTCTAGGAGGAGTTGGTTAGCAAATCACAGGAGAAGCCAGCTGGAGGTTTTTTCCTTCCAGAGTTTAGCCACCCCTTCCCCCCATTAGTTGCCTAACTGGTACTGAGTTAAGATAGAACAATGTAAACCAGTTTAGTTTTGATGGGGTTTTTCTCCAAAGTAATTTTAAAAAGGGATGAACGCGTTTAATTTTTTTCCGCTTTCAGGCCTCTCTTATCATATGATAAACCAGTAGAGCTGTCTAGTTTGAATTTATGGTTAACATCATTTTCATTTTTTCTGAGTTTACATGAGAACCTTTCTAACTCCTGTCTATCACGTTAACTCCAAACTCTCCACACCTCCAATACACACGTAAACAGTACATACACATACTGCCACGCTGCCTTCTATGCTGTTGGCCTGCCTGAAGTTCACATTTCTAAACCAGTTATTCAAGCTGCAGCCTCTCAGAGTTGGACTTTGTTTCTGTTTTGGTGGGAACATAAAACAAAAACAACTCACCTTCTTTTAAAGATAGTAAAGGGTATAAAATTAAGATTATATTTGAATTTTGAGTCCTCATTCCTACTGCAAGCAAAAATATCTAAAGTGCTTTTTTATCCTCATTATAAATGAATGTACTATTCATTGTGTAGATTTTGAATGTTCATAAATAAGTTAGTACCTGCTGGTTGCCTGATAAAGAATGTGATAAAATGTTAACATTTGGGAAATCTGGGTGAAGAGTATACAGGAATTATTTGTGTGTAATATCTGTCAATCCGAAATTATTTCAAAAGAAAAAGTTAAAATGTCTCATTCCTGAACAATTATATATTATTCAACTCAAAACTATATTTAAGATAATTGGGCTGGGTGCAGTGGTTTATGCCTGTAATCCTAGCACTCTGGGAGGCCTAGACAGGAGGATTGCTTTAGGTCAGGAATTCAAGATGAGCCTGAGCAAGAGCAATACCCCGTCTCTACTAAAAATAGAAAAAATTAGCTGGGCCTGGTAGTGCTCACCTGTAGTCCGAGCTACTAGGGAGGCTGAGGCAGGAGGATGGCTTGAGCCCAGGAGTTGGAGGTGTGTGAGCTGGGCTGACACCACTGCACTCTAGCCCAGGCAACAGAGTGAGACTCTGTCTCCCCCCCAAAAAATAATAATAATAATAATTGAAGTATGATTATATAGGATTTTGGCCCCACTATCAACTGTTATTTATATTTTATTTGGGAGATCAGATTATGTATATTAAATAAATAATAAAAGCTGGTATTTGATAAAGTACTAAAGTAAATGTATGCAACAGCATATTTGTAGAGGATACATTATTGGAAATTATCATCAAAACTAGAAACCCAGTTTCTAAGAAACCTGTGACTCTTTGGAAAATTTAAAAAAAAAATGAGTGGGGGGGAGAATATTTCAAATGATGCTAAGATAGCACCTTTCACTTGCTAAATAAACACGTTAAATCCAGAGACTATTCAGATTAATGAAATGTTCAATTAACAATTTTAACGAGAACTCCAACAATGCTCTTTGAAACACCCTTAGGAGTTTTGTCTGTATTCCTTGTGATTGGCCTGGAGTGGGATTCCCCACCCACCTCACATTACTTTTTTCCTCTGCCTTCATTTTATCTCCCTCCACTTGCATGCTTCATCAACTGAACACTTGAGGTAAGATGCTAAACTCTGTGAATGTATATCTACTTACTGTAAAATATATTTAGCATGTATTTTTTAAATATCAAATTATAATTGGTTAAAGTATCAGAATAATGGAACATTAAAGCTGTTTACCAATAAAGTACGTTTATTTTTAAATGAAAATAAAAGTTGGAAAAAGAAAAACAAAAGACAAGGAGAAAAAAAGAAAAAAGAAAGAAAAGTTTGAATTTCAAAAGTTAATCATTCCATAGAAGTTTCCATTGCTATTAGTAATTTAAATTTTCTATCATAGAAGTGATAGTCTAAGAAACTTGTTTAATCTTTAGGCTAAATGTCAAATACGGAATAGAAAACACAAATTATCCATTATAGAAATACTTGAGAGTCCTATGTGTACTATTATCTACAACAACTTAAACACTTATTCATAAACCTTAATACGTACCTTCTGCTTTAAGACATATATTCCTTATACCAACCATTAGAAAATTCCATGTTGAATCCAGGTATATGACTAAAGAAAATGAATTGTATGTGCCTGTAAAGTCAGCCGCTGAGGTGGGAGGATCCCCTGAGCTCAGGAGTTTGAGACCAACCTGGGAACAATAAAGAGTTCAAATCAAAGGGGAAAAAAAAATCTAAATGCCCTTTTGCCCTCTGTATATGACTGAAGTCTTAATGTTCACTTCCAGAGCAGCAGCTGTTCATGCTTGGTACACTGTGAACTCTTGTGGATAATTAACTAAGGATAGCTTATTTGTACAACCTCCTAAAGAAGAAAGAAAATGGCTTTTGCTGAGTTCTCTTTTCATGTGCCAAGTCTAGAGGAGCTTGCTGGAGGTAAAAACAATATTAACTTTGGATTTTTAAAAATTATTCCAAGGAAAATTTTTTTTAAAGATTCTAAAATATGTCTATGTCTTACTACTTACCTATTAATATATCTTATAAAAATAATACTTTTGATACAGAATTCATTTTCCATTTCAGTATCTGTTCTGTACTATTTTTATTAAGAAATTCTAAAATTCTGTCTTTCCAAAAAAACTAAACTCACAATTTGTAGATCCTTGATGATACCAGTTTTATAGGATGAAAATGACTACTATAGTAATCTGATATTTAAGTATGTGTGACGCCCAAAGAGTTGCACAATTTTGCTTTAACTTTTTATCAGTTACAATAGTCTTTAAATATATAACCTACTGTTGTGTATTAATCATGTTCCCAATACACCACTTTTTACCCCTCTCTCCCTATGACAGACTGTCAGTGAACTTGCTAGATTTCTCCTTGTATATTTTTTTGTATTTTACCTGTTCTAACAAGAATTTAAGGCAGCTTCCCAAGATAAATTAAAAGGTGGGAAGATAGATTTTTAAAAAAGAAAACAAAAATAGGGACATGAAATGAAGCCAGGAGGCTGGCCATGGTGGCTCATGCCTGTAATCCCAGCACTTTGGGAGGCCGAGACAGGAGGATTGCTTGAGGCCAGGAGTTTGAGAGCAGCCTGGACAACATAATGAGACCCTGTCTCTACAAAAAATTTTTTAAAAAATTAGCCGGGCATGGTGGCACTCACCTGTCACACCAGTTACTCAGAAAGCTGAGGAGGGAGGATTGCTTGAGCCCAGAAGACTGAGGCTGTAGTAAGCTATAATTGTGCCACTACACTCTAGCCTGGGCAACAGAGTGAGATCCTTTCTCTAAAAAAGTAATGAAAAAATAAAAAATGATGCCAGCAATAGTACTAATCCAAAACTGTCAGAATGCTGACCTTTATTTGACGGCCTTTAAGTTGTATTCTGGTGGTAACTATAGAACCTTCCTTTATTTTTCAAAGTGTGTTGTCCTAATAGTTCATCTGTTCTGATAAGATTAAAGTGCAGAAATGTACTCATTTTTTGCCTTGTTGTGGCTTTCCTCTTATAACCTTCTTGTTTATGTCCTAATTGAATGGTGGCTAGTAAACAGTCTGTATTGCTAGTATTCTTTGGCCTGTATTTCTTTTCTATCAGCCTGCCTTCCCTGATATGATAGGACAGCTAGAAATATTTTCTTTGAGTGCCTTTCTAGAACCTATTTTCACTGTGTGTTTATGTTTCTGTTTTTCTATGTACAGGATATATTCAATACAAAACAGAAATGTAATATTAAGTTTTTTGGCTTAAAATTTATTTTCTACTTTTACAGAAAAGCTTATAGCAAGAACTTAGTTCCTTTGTAATTGGTAAAAAAATAGCTTTTGCTGTATTTCCACACACTGAATCTTAATTTGTATATTCATAAGTTTACAGTCCGTAGTCTGGGCAGGTGGATTTTCTAGTCAATTTGGCTTTTGTTCTTATACAGACAAAATATCTGGTATGGAATATCTATATGGCTAGATTTAGGATGACTTCATGTTCTTAGTCTGATTCTAAAAGACTGAACTAATGGCTGACACTACTATCAGAAATTCTGTAAGAACTTTTAATGCTTAAAAGTACATTACTCTTAGATTTATAACTTTGAGTCTATGGCACCCTGAATGCAAATCAGATCTTGTCTGATTTATAACTGAGACACCTATGCTTTTTTACATTTTTATTGAGGTATAACATATCTACAGTAAAGTGTACTAATCTTAAATGTACAGTTTGATAAATGTTAGCATATGGTTAGTTTACACCCAGGTAACTACCATTCAGATCAAAATATAAAATATTTCCAACATCCCAGAAGGTTCCTTCGTGCACCTTCCCAGTCAAAGTCTCTACCCCAAGGGGTAACCACTGTTCTGACTTCTGTCACTTTGGATCAGTTGCCTGTTTTTATAATACAAAAAGTGAAGTCATATAATATGTATTCTTTTGTATCTGGCTTCTTTTCCTCAACAGTTTCTCTATTATCTTCATTGAAGTTGTTGCATGTGATTGCTTACTTTTTAACAGTTTAACTGTTTACATTTCAGTATGTTTTTGGAATCTTCTCCCCAAAAGGAAGGTGCTCCTCACCTGAGTGGTCTGTTTACCTTCAGTGTTTAGTAATCACTATAGATGAGATATATGTTTTAGTCTACATTGTATCTTATTATTGTGTCTAATAGCTAATTATATTCCTTAGACCATTGCCCTCCTTCCACCTCTTTTGCATGACACAAGTTTAGATTAGAAGTATGACACACAGAAAAGTTGAGGGAAGATTTGATGTGTGGTCGCCAAATTTTTACCTCATGTTAAATAACCTTTTTCCTTGTCTTTATTAGTTATGCAGAAAGGACTAAAAGATAACTTTGCTGATGTCCAGGTCTCTGTAGTTGATTGCCCTGACTTGACTAAGGAGCCATTTACCTTTCCTGTAAAAGGTGAGCAGTTTTTGCAATTAGCTTTTGTTTTTCAGTTGTAATCTTTTTCTAAAACCAGAATTATTTTTAAGGATCCTCTGAAATTATCTACAAATAAAGGATACTGTCACAATTTTTAGGCTAAATTGTGCTTAATTTCTGTGCTCACTGTTTTCTGATATTGGTCAATTTCATTTTGTACCCTGTGGAAAAAGATTGTGTTTTATGTACTTCTGTAACCTTCACAGGTTATATATAATAGACATTCGATAGGCTAGAATCAGTCTGGCCCAGTGGCTCACACTTGTAATCCTAACACTTTGTGAGGCTGAAGCAGAACGATTGTTTGAGGCCAGGGGTTTGAGAGCAGCCTGAGCAACACAGAGACCCCATCTCTGCAAAACAATTTTAAAATTAGCTGTGTGAAGGCACATACCTATAGTCCCAGCTACTTGGGAAGCTGAGGCAGGAGGTTCACTCAAGCTCAGGCATTGGAGGTTGCAGTGAGCTATGATGATACCATGGCACTCTAGCCCACACAACAGAGAGAGACCCCTGTCTCAAAACAAAATAAAAAATAAACAATAGGCTAGAATCTTTGATATCACATAAGTTTTGTTTTTAAGTGCTTAGTTACTTAAACTTACTGTAATTTTTATGTTTTTATTTATTTGTTCAAGACAAGAAGGGATCTTAAAAGCCTTGTATTTGAATCATCTGTTAAATACTTACAACTTTTAACAAATTTGCCCGGTCTCAAACTCCTGGCCTCAAGTCATCTTCCCACCTTGGCCTTCCAAATTGCTGGGATTACAGGCCTGAGCCACTGCTTTTTTATAGCCATGCTTCCTTCAAATATGAGAGTAATATATTCTCCCTGATGATTAGTTCATTAATTAAAAGTAAATGGAAGTCAGAAAACACAGAATACTATAAGGAAGAATTGAAAATGGTTTATCTTCATTCTGTCATCCAAAGGGTTATACTTTGAAAAAGAGTTTGCTGGTCAATAACTTGTGAGTCTTTAAATTGCAATACTACAAGCCAGATACATATGCATATTTATATGTCTGATCTTTCATAAACATAGTTAGGCACTTTCTACATGAACTAGTCTTGCTAAGGTCACCCGTGACCTTAGTATGTTTACTAGTATTATTTCATCTCTCTGCATATTTCATACTATTTGGCCATTGCTGCCTGACATTCTCCCCTTGGTTCTGTCTCTCCATGGTTCACCTCTTCTTCCTTGGTGCCTTTCCTACCTCTTTCTTCCTCAGTTTTCCTGGTTCCTTTCTTTTTCTGGCAGGCTCATAAATATTGATGTTTTCCAGAATTCTTTCCTCAGCCTCTTCTTATTTTGTATAATCTCCCTGGGTTTTTTTAAATCTACTCTTGTGATGTTAATTACTACCTGGATACAATAACTTTGAAATCTGTACATCTCACCAAGCTCTCTTTTTCTTAGCTAAAGATCAGTATTTCCAGCTGCCTATAGGACATCTCCACCTATGTATATTAATATATATGCTAAGGACAACTTGAGGTCAACATGTCTAAAATTTAACTCTTTACTTCACCACAGTTGCCTATTTTCCTTTCTTTCTTTTTTAAATTTCCTCTTCTTCATTTCTATAGTCACCATTACTTATCTTTTCCCTGGACTACTAAAAGAGTCCCTTAATAGTTTCTCTAAACTTCAGTGTCACTGTCACTTATGAGAAAGTCTTATGCATGAGTAATTTCTGCTGATTCCATGGAAAATATTTCCAAAATCCTCAATTACTAATGGAAGTTATTAGAATTTTGTACATCTACCCTCTGCATAGCTGAAAAAATAGAGCAATTTTATCTATTATGTATAATAATATGTTAGTATGAAACTGACAAGACTACTTTTTTCTCAAACAAAAGGTAAAGTGCCTTTTCCCAAATTATGTCTAGCTGTACCTGTGATGTTAATTAAAAATATAAGTAAAGGCCTGGTACAGTGGCTCACACCTGTAACCCTAGCACTTTGGGAGGCCAAGGCAGGAGGGTTGCTTGAGGTCAGTTCAAGACCAGCCTGAGCAAGAGTGAGACCCCATCTCTCCAAAAATAGAAACATTACCTGCGTGTGGTGGTGTGCACCTGTAGTCCCAGCTACTTGGGAGGCTGAAGCAGGAAGACAGCTTAAGCCCAGGAGTTTGAAGTTGCAGTGAGCTATGGTGATGCCACTGCACTCTAGTTGGGGTGACAGAATGAGCGTATGTTTAAAAAAAAAAACACTATATATATATATAAACAACTATAAATAGAAAGTTATTATCATCTAAAGTTATCTCTAATTACTTCTCATTTTTATAAACAACCTTGATAATGAACAACTTTGACAAGAGGATTTCCCAGTATGGATCTAAGAATTTATATTCTACCAGAGCAAAATATTTTAAATTAAAAAACAATTTTAGCCAGAAAAAAAAAAAAAGCCACACCAAAACAGATTTTTTAAGGAATAAGGCATTATAGACTAATTCTAGAAACCTCACCCAATGCAAACTTCGGCCCTAATTCTGGCCCTTGCCCTGTCATCAGCTTCATATTGCCTTTGTGCCTCCAACTATATCAAATCATGCTTGGTTATGGTGATATTAGAAAACAGGGAGTTAAAATAGGACAGGAGTATTAGCTACTTAAGTCTTCCAGCCCCTGCTATTGGTAAAACTCTTTATGAGAACAGAGAATAATATAACTCAAATTGAATTAGTGTCTTATGGCATTTTATACTTGAATCAGATGTTTGCCTGCTTTTAAGATGGCTTATGTTTTTTTAGGCATCTGTGGGAAAACTAGAATTGCAGAAGTAGGAGGTGTGCCTTACTTATTGCCTCTTGTAAACCAAAAAAAAGTAAGTGTGGTTTTACTCTTGATATTCACCGGAAGATTGTAGAAGTTGAGTTGATCCCTCTGTTTATTATCAGAAGACCCATTGATCAATGTGGCAAGGAAGTGCTAATGGACTCAGTATTATTAATAAAAAATAAACCAGGGAGTTTGTATAAATTATAATTTAAATAATATTATTTTCCTCGTCTATTAGGTTTATGATCTGAATAAAATTGCAAAAGAAATCAAGCTGCCTGGAGCTTTTATTCTTGGTGCGGGAGCAGGTCCATTTCAGACTCTTGGGTTCAATTGTGAGGTCAGCATATATATTCTTCTTTTTTTTCTTTTCTACCCCCTCCAAAGCATATATAGTATAATTATTTTATTTTATGGATTTGACATTTGGTGTGTCTCTTTCCTTTTACTGCCAAAAAACCTACTTTCTGAGTCAATTGTAAGTGGTTGATATCATATTACTCTACAGATTAGATCCTATTTGATATAGATTTGGTTTATAGCTCATGCTCTAATTCGTCCAACTATAATGGAGCACTGACCTCTAGTATCAGATGTTCCCAGGGTATAGGTTCAGCCTGAGATAAATCCAAGGTCCTGGGTATTCTGCTAAAGGTACTGGATTATAAAAGTTTTATTCTTATATATCATAGGATTCCTAGCTTCTCTATGTATCTTTGCTTTTGGTATGAAGGCAGCTTTGGATCAGAAGAATAGAATATTTAATGATCTACCCTCTACCAGATCAAATTCTAGGAAACTATCAGAGTAGCGTGATGGTTATTTATAAAAGTTAATAGCTGTTAGTATATATACTATTAATATACGCTATTACTGCCTAAAAATATCACTGTTTCTTCATATCTCATGAATAAGAGTGAATGACCTCTTCAGTCCGCCCATTCTCTCGCATTCTCTTCAGATGTGACCATTAGTCAGTAGTTACACAAGTTCTTTGCAGATAGGTCTTTCGTAGGAACATTAAAAGAAAAAGTTCTTTGCAGAAACATTAATATAATTTGCCTAGTGTTCAAGATAGAAAAAATGTTTAAAATTTAAAATTAGGTATTCTAAAGCAAATGTTACAATGTTATAAATACACTGTAAGAAATACTGTAAACGTTTTATAAAATGTTTTTCCAGGTTTTTGTATATAAAATTAATATTGCATATTTCATGTGTTCACATTAGAACTTGAAATAAAATGTCTTAAAGGGATGAAGTATTTTCTAACATTACTCAAGATAGTCTCTTTGCGTAGAGATACTAAGATTGACTAATTACCTTATTTTCTTTTCAGTTTATGCCAGTTATTCAAACAGAAAGTGAACACAAACCTCCTGTGAATGGAAGTTACTTTGCCCATGTTAACCCTGCAGATGGAGGATGCCTACTGGAGAAATACAGTGAGAAATATCGTGATTTTGGGTGTGCATTACTGGCTAATCTTTTTGCCAGTGAGGGCCAACCTGGCAAGGTGATTTTGTCCATAAAAATACAATATTCTCTAAATATTCTCAAATAGCTAAAAATTTGAACTTTTTTTGCCCCCAATATAATCTTCCTTTAGAGCTATCTAAGTCAAAGTTCTTTAAATAACTCAATTATGGCCTGGCACAGTGGCTTATCCCTGTAATCCCAGCAACTTGGGAGGCTGAGGTGGAAGGATCACTCGAGGCAGGAATTGAAGACTAGCCTGGGCAACATAGCGAGACACCACCTCTAAAATAAAATGAAATGAAATGAAGGCATGGTGGCACACACCTGTAGTCCCAGCTCAGGAGGCCAAGGCGGGAGTATCATTCAAGCTCAGGAGTTCCAGACTGCAGTGAGCTATGATCATGCCACTGCCCTCCAGCCTGGGCAACAGAGCAAGACACTGTCTCTAAAAAAAGAAAAAACCAATTATGAAAAATTCAGAGAGTACTGCAGGCAGAGCAAAAGTCATCTTTAAAACTGAGGTTAAAGACTTAATAAGCAGTACCTTTTTCTGAGTAACTAAAAGGTAACAGAATATTGATTTGGGGAATGAATTAGTCACTTATATCAGCAGTCCCCAACCTTTTTGGCATCAGGGACTGGTTTCATGGAAGACAAATTTTCCATGGACAGGAATTGGGGGGATGGTTTCAGTATGATTCAAGCACATTACATTTATTGTGTAGTCAAACCTCTCTGCTGATGATAATGTGTTATCTGCAGCCATTCCCCAGTGCTAGCATCACTGCCTCAGCTCCACCTCAGATCATCAGGCATTGGATTTTTATGAGGAGCGCACAACCTGGATCCTGCACATGCACAGTTGACGGTAGTGTTCACACTCCTATGAGAATCTAATGCTGCTGCTGATCTGACAGGAGACAGAGCTTACGTAGTGATGCAAGGGATGGGGAGCAGCTGTAAATACAGAGGGAGCTTCACTAACTCACCTACCACTCACCTGCTGCCGTGCAGCCCAGTTCCTAACGGTACTGGTGCTGGTCCATGTTCTGGGGGTTGGGGACCACAGACTTATATGAACCATGCAGCCAAAATAAATAACGCTTTACTTATAGGTAATAAATAAGTAAATTGCTCATTTCTGACTGATTACACGTTGTTCTAGATAGAAATGGTGGTAGCAAAAACGTATAGCAGGTGGCTCACACTTGTAATTCTGGCACTCTGGGAGGCTGAAGCAGGAGGATTGCTTGAGGCCAGGAATTCGAAACCAGCCTGAGCAAGAATGAGACCCCATCTCTACAACAAATAGAAAAATTAACTAGGTGTGGTGGCACATGCCTGTAGTCACAGATACTCCAGGGGCTGAGGCAGGAGCATCGCTTGAGCCCAGGAGTTTGAGACTGCAGTGAGCTATGATGATGCCACTGCACTCTAACCTGGGCAACAGGGTGAGACTCTGTCTCAAAAAAAAAAAAAAAAATATATAGCAAGAAGAAAGGAAGAAAAATTAATGTTTTACTTCATATTTACTTCCTGTTAGTATGCAAAAAGACGATTTCAATATTAGCATTTGTGAGGACTCTCCAATTTTATCAGCTACTTTGAGATATGAGATCGAGAAGTCAAAATACCTAATAAAGTAGAGATAACACAGTCTAGAATTTAAGGGAAATGAGAAAATGTAATCCTTTCCCTCTGACCCCCATTCATAGGAGGTTAATCCCCTTAAGCCAGGGAATTCTCAACCTTTTACCACCTTAACACATATGTTAAGAGAGTCTCAAAAGTTCAGTGTAGGACTTATTTATAACTCTCTCAGTCAAGAAAGCATGATAACACTTACTGTTAGGGTAAATTATATATAACTAGTGTGTGTGTGTGTGTGTGTAACTGATCAAGGCTCACAGAGGATTGAGACACCAACTCAGATCTGGGAGCTCTAGGCAAAGAAGAGAATATTTGTTTGATGGCATTAAATTATATAATGTTTCACTTTGGCATTTATATAAAAATTTGAAGCTTAGTCAGTGGTATACATATTTATATCCTCTGTAGGTCATTGAGGTGAAAGCCAAAAGAAGAACTGGCCAACTTAACTTTGTGACTTCTATGAGACAGACTCTGGAAAAACATTACGGAGATAAGCCTGTAGGGATGGGAGGTACTTTCATAATTCAGAAAGGAAAAGTGAAGTCTCACATTATGGTAAGAACCTATGTGTGTGTACATGTGCTGAAGATCCTAGGATTTTTAAATATATGTTGGGAACTCTAAAGATACCAAAACAAATCCTTTCACTATGATTGTATTACTTTAAAATTTAAATGACAAACAATACTGTAAGTCATATTGTGAGATAATGTCTAGCTAGTTCTTTTTTCATGTTACTATATTAGAACTTTCTTTTTAATGTGTTTTTAAGATCAAGATAAATTCAAATGTAAGCCTTAAAAACTGCTTACTATTTTCATTGCCAAAATCCCAAATTCAATACATAGAATTTGCTATTAAGATGGTTGTGCTTTTGAGAAAAGAAAAATTCATTATAAAGATTATAATCTTATGGGCTAAATATATATGACATTAAGGATAGAATACTATATTAAGCTAGACCCAGAGCATTCAGGACTTTTTTTATTCTATAATTCTTGGTAGATGAATGAATGAAAAAACGAATGAAGTATAAAAATGATCCTAACTTAGTTTTTTGTTTTATCAGTAAAGCCATCAGAAATTGCATTGTTTTAATGTTTTTCATCTTGATAATTTTAAATGGCAAGCCAGTTGATCCTGCATATAAAGAGGCAGCATTTGTGAACCTACTTAATTGCTTTTCCAAATTATTAACAAGAGAATTACAGGTAAATCTAGTTGTAAATACAAATGATTATAGGATTGAATCATAATGTTGCAGAATTTTAGATCAAGAAGCTTGTGTTTTTATCTTAATCAAAATAAACCAGCTTTCTTCAAAAGTGCATAGAAGCACTCCTTTCTTGGGTATATATATTTCATTTAGGTGAAGTGTAAATCTGTCACCTTTAAAATTAATTCTTCAGCTATTTATAATGTCAACAGATGCATTAGTAACTTTTATGAGGAGCAAACAGGTGAGTATTACCATAAATAATACTATATAAATTTAAATTTGCAAATGCATTTGAATTCAAGAAAGAATAAAAAGCGAGGAAAGATGAAGCAAAGCCTTTCTTCTACCCACTTTATTTTTAATTATGGTAAAACATACAAAATCTAAAATTTACCATTTTAACAGATTTTAAGTGTACAACTCAGTGGTATTACTTACACTGTTACTGTGAAACCATCACCACCATACATCTCCAGAACTTACCTCATCTCGTAAAACTGAAACTTTGTACCCATTAAATAGTAACCCTCATTCCCCTCTTCTCTCTGACAGCCACCATTCTACTTTCTGTCTCTATGAACTTGACTATTCTAGATACCTCATATAAGTGGAATGATACAGTATTTGTTCTTTTGTGACTGGCTTATTTCCCATAGGATAATGTTGTCAAGGTTCATCCATGTTGTAGCATATATCGGAATTTCCTACCTGTTGAAGGCAGAATAATATTCCATTGTATGTATACACCACATTTTGTTTATCTGTTCATCCATCAGTGGACACTTGGGTGGCTTCCACCTTTTGGCTATTGTGAATAATGCTGCTATGAACATGGGTACACAAATATCTCTTCAAGACCCTGCAGTTCTTTTGGGTATATACCCAGAAGTAGAATTGCCAGATCATATGATAATTTTATGTTTAATTCTTTCAGGAATTGCCATACCATTTTCCACAGTGGCTGCACCATTTTACATTCTCATCAGCAATGCATTTTTCCACAGCCTAGCCAACACTTATTATAAATTTTTTTTGTGATAATAGCCATCCTATTGGTATGAAGTGATATCTCATTGTGGTTTCAATTTGCATTTCCATAATTATTAGTGATGTTGAGCATCGTTTCATTCTTATTGGCCATTTATATGTCCTCTTTGGAGAAATGTCTATTCAAATCCTTTGCTCATTTTTTAATTAAGGTGTGTGTTGAGTTGTACGAGGTCTTTATATTCTGGATATTAACCCCTTATCAGATATATGATTTGCAAATATTTTCCCCCAGTCCATCAGTTGCCTTGTCACTTTGTTGATATACATTTGTCATTTGGTGCACAAAGCTTTTAATTTTGATGTAGTCCAATTTATCCATTTTTGTTGTTGTTGACTGTGCTTCTTAAGAAATCATGGCCAAAATCCAATGTCATTAAATTTTTACCGTAGGTATTCTAAATGTATTAGCTCTACATTTAAGTCTTTGATCCATTTTGAGTTAATTTTTGTATATGGTGTAAGGT
>CAUYSK010077210.1:0-52737 GCA_963575035.1 Avahi laniger | reverse complement strand
TTAGAATTGTTTACCCAACTGCAGAGGGTTCCAGGAACACATCCATGGAGTCCAGATTAAAAACCTTTGCCCTGTAATGTCCAAACTGACTTTGGGGAAGTTGTGAGAGTGCTAGCCCCAAATAGGGTATGTTGGACCTACTTTTTTTTTTTTTTTTTGTTACAGAATCTCACTGTCTTGCCCTGGCTAGAGTGCCGAGGCATCAGCCTAGCTCACAGCAACCTCAAACTCCTGGGCTCAAGCGATCCTCCTGCCTCAGCCTCCCGAGTAGCTGGGACTACAGGCATGTGCCACCATGCCTGGCTAATTTTGTCTATATATTTTTAGTTGTCCAATTAATTTCTTTCTATTTTTAGTAGAGACGGGGTCTCGCTCTTGCTCAGGCTGATTTCGAACTCCTGAGCTCAAACAATCGGCCCGCCTCGGCCTCCCAGAGAGCTAGGATTACAGGCGTGAGCCACCGCGCCCGGCCTGGACCTACTTTTTAAAACACTGGAACCAGTCCCCAGTCTGCGATGTTTGAGGCACCAATTCCCCAAATGTGACCCTTATTGTTTCTCTAGGCTTTAGGGCTCTGCCCTGACAGGGAGAAATATGGGAGTGATTCCTGATGTGAGCGAAGAACACATTCTAGGATGATGGCAAACAGTCTCCTGAATCATATTAAGATTCCTCTGATGCACTGTGCTAAGCACAGGCTTTTCTCAGTTTTCTTATTCAAATGGCAAGAGCAGAATTAAGAAAGCCGCTCCAGCATATATCTAAAAAAGGGGCTAAAAACATTATGTATAACCAACCTTCAGGATCACTGGCTTTTTTGACTATGGAAAAAAGGGATTCTAAATAAATTGGACACTTGGCCTGTCCAATTTGCACAGGATGTCTTGACATAGGACAAATCAGACAGATTACGTTGTCTGAGCTGGTTCAATTCCAGGCCATACAGAAAAGGGATTCTTAAGTTGGGTCCCTGGACTCCAGGAAGTCCACAGATGGGCACTGGGGGAGGTCACCAAATCCTTGAAACTGTAGGCAAAATATGGTGTTCCTGTGCTTGTGGTCATTATTCTGAGTAGTACCTCACACCGTAACTTAGCCAGCAGGTTCTTCAAAGTGACAGCTTCAAAAAGGTTAAGACCCATCCATGTTAAAACAAAACAAAAGAAGAACAATGGAAGCTGTTTCTGGATTTCCCTGGGAGAAACTTACTGTCAGGATTCCTCCATCCTGGCCGTTTAGTAGAGATATGCACCTTCTGCTCACCTCCACAGCCCAGGCCTGCAGTGAGGGGAGAGGGGAGAAGATTTTAATTTCCTGACAATCTGAGGCCCTATGGAGCTTCTTCCGAGCACACAAATAGAACTGACCATTCCCTTCTCTTTACCCCCACCACGCTCTGTCCAGATTTCCCTCACTACACCTTCTATTGCTCTTATTTCTTCCCATGTCTGTCTCCTCTAACTCCAGGGCGATACCTTGATAAGAGGGATCACATTTTATTTGACTTTGTGAACTCAGCACCTAGTACTCTGCTCAGCACACCCTGGGCACTCAGTCAGATTCCTGAATGAATATCTGAGCGAGTGACTCGTGACCCCCTCAGAGAAAAGGGACCTCCAGCCTTCCCCATGCCCACTGCCAGTGGACATATGCTTCTATTCTTTTGTGAACATGAGAACGGTTCTATGCAACAGAACATGTTTGGGCTGCCAGGGTTCCAGGCAGGGAGACAAGAATGCCATACCTCAGAGAAAAAGGGGGCCTGCAGACACAAGTTCATCAGGAGTCCCAGAAGGGTGTAGATGACCTCTCTGAACAGGTCCACATCCTCCTCACACCTGGCCTTGGGAAACACAACAAGGTAACCAATGACCTTTCTGCTCTGCTGCTTCTCATGGTCTTCTCTTCCCTTGGACAAGGTCTTAGGGTTACCCACACTCCTTGAATTGCAAATGTCATGAACCTAAGTGATGCTGGAAGATCAGAGACCAGTTCCATGAGTTAATGTTAGTCTAGGAGACTTGGAAGGAATCTCAGGTACCTCTACCATGGGACTATGGCTTGGCCTGGTCTGGGGTTTAAACTGCAGAGTGAGCTGCTGAAATGGATGATTAAGCCAACCCATCAGAAAATCCTTCAAATCTCCTCTGGGTGAATGAGGCTTGATCTGAAGGGTTCTTCAAGGCCAGCAGACCGTAAAATCTGTGGTTACAGAAGGGATGAGCTGCTGGCCCCAGCACTCTCGGAAACAGAATTTTGGGAAAGCCAGATAATTAAGAAGGAGCCAATTCCCCCAAATAGGATAAAAGACCAATTTTGATTAGAAAAGTCAACATACCATGAGACCCAGGCAGGCATCCCCAAAGTCCTCACAGGCTGACATGTGTGCTCGGGTGGCAGGCTCAGCGCTGAGGTTTCCCATGATGGCAATACACTGGCAGAGAGCCGAGGAGTTGGTTACCTTGGGATCTCGCTTCTGAAAGTGAATGGAAAATGTGACTCCTCAGACAGCAGGTGAATGATGCTACAGTGATCTCTAGCAGTGTCCCTCACTCACCCAAAGGCCTGGGAACCAGACAGCTTAATGTCACAGAGGGGCATCAGTGGGGTCACACTGGCAACAGGATGGAGGCACACAGAGGACTAGACCCACCAACCAGCTGGGAGGACCTGGCAGGTCCCTGCCTCGCTCAGAGCCTATGAAACACTAGGGTGTGGTTATGCTCTCTAAGGGCCCCTGAAACTTCTATGGCTCACCAAGGACAGGGTCCAGTCCCAACACACTCTCCAGGGAGGATCCCCTTTACTATTCTCTGCCTTGTCAGCTCAAATTGCTGCACTCTTCCTTCTGACAGGGGTGACTTCCATTCAGGGGACAGGGTGGCACATGCACTGATGACAGGACTTAGCGTCAGCAGGGGGCTGATGGAAACTGACAAACTCTCTCTGCCTTCACCTAAGATGCAGCCCACCACCGGCTCTTCCTGCCCTGTAACCAGCCCATCCACATGCCACCTCCACCTGTCCCAACTGCGGTTGCTTTAATAACTGAGAATTGTGTAAATTCCAGCTGTGAATAAATGATTAATCAACCTGAGAGACAGCAGTTGCTCTGGATTATAAATTGTGTTTAAACAGCTCTGCTCATGCTCCTGAGAGTGTGTGCCGCAGAGGATAAAAATGAGAGTTTGCTCACCAGCACGCCTGTGAGTGCAGGGAGAACACCTGGAAGGCTGGCCTGGAACCAGACTTGGAATCTGTTGAGAAAAAAGCTAGGGTTTATTTCTACCGTGCACAACCTATAACATGAATACACTGTCATAGCAGACAGCTACAGACTCTGAGCCGTATCATATAGAGTGCATGGGGCAATCCATTTTGAACCAAAAAAAAAAAAAGAAAAGAAAGTTAGTGGGTATGTAATATGGCTTTAATTTTTCTAAGTCTGGAGAATTGCCTTTGATGTTTAACATCAGATTTCAGAGGGCAGCTCTCTTAAGCAGAAATTGCTAGCATCTCTAGGCTTCTGCCAAGCTGACTTAGCAACCGCCCCCGCACCCCCTCGCTCTGAGTCTACATGCTGTGTGCGTGCCGCACAGACGGCAAGCACAGAGCAAGTGTGTTTGCCCGTCACAGCCATCAGGAGGGCCCAGGTACACGCACATCTCTGCACGCCGGAGCAGCTACTCCACGTTCCCAGCCCGTGCCAGCTGGCTGGCTTGTGAGCCCAAGCAGCTCTCTTGTTGCATGACCGTTTCTAAGCAAGACACCCTAGAGTTTGCGAGGAAATTTTTTTTTAAAAATAGCTCTCCTTAAAAAAAAACTTGAAGAATTATGAAAACTAAGAATGTTACTATCATGCTCAGCAGCTAAGCAAAAAACAAAAAACAAAAAAAACAAACAAAAAACCATAGGGTGGAAGGAGGTAGTTACTCACAAGGTCACTGGTACCCAAGAGGGGGCTGCGTCTTACGTCCATTCTCACTCGCTTGCACACTCATGCTCATTCTATGCAGATTTGCTGGGCAGTCACTACAAGCCAGGCACTGATTAGGAGAAGCTTCCCCAAGACATAGCAGGCTTGCTCACTGCGAGAGGCCCTGTTTTAAGTATGTTCCTGCTTCCAAACCCACTGAGGCCTGGGTCAGCCCCTGCCCACAGTGGCTGGAATGAAGGAGGGCGGCTGCAGTGCCCTGGAAGGCATCACCATCCTACTCAGTGAATCTGTGGTGCTCAGTCAGAGACCGGGCTGGCCTGGCCTCTCTGTAGACTGCACATCTTTGAAGATCAGAGAGTTCAACAAAGGTTGAAGAAGAAGTGTCAATTTCTGGAAATAAAAAGTTACCTTTTTTCCAGAGCCAAGTCTGTGAGCAGTGCCATGGCGGTGTTGGCCTTCTTATCCGAGAAATCAAGAAATGACACCAGGGCTTCCAATAACCTGCAGAAACCCAGAGCGACCTCAGAGCGGGCTGTCCTCCAGGTGACAACTCCCCAGCAAGGTGACCTTGCACGAAGCCAGGAAGGAGTCGGGATCCCGGTGAAACAGGAAAGGGTGGCCTTGCCATGCCCTCCTAGGAAGCCCAGCTCCTTGCCCACCCCAGAGACACTCTCCTACAGGGCTGGTGCCCCAACTTAATGGGAATCCCCAGGAGTTTGAACGCTTTTAACCAGTTTATTGATTACTGGGCCGCAGCTTTGAAGGAGTCTCTGTGCTTTTACCGTGTGACTCTCAGTCAAGTTCATTAACTTAGATGACATCTAAATGGCATGCTTACTAATCTGCTGATGACTAAAGTGGGAGGGCCCCCTAATAAGGTGGGTGATGGAATAAAAATTTAACAAGATTTTGACAGGCTGCTGAATATATCAGATGAAATTTAATAGGGTTAAACTCCAAGTCCTCTACTTAGAGCTGGAAATTCTGTGTAAGTAACAGAATTGGGAAATATGCTTTGTATGAAAAGATGTAAGGGTTTTTAGACAATTACAAACATAGTATGAGCAAATAGTCTGGTGCAGATGCCCCCAAAAAAACTAACGCAATCTCAGGCTGCCTAGCATACTTGCTGGCACCAGGAGAAGGGAAGTAATCTGCTCATTTCAGCAGACTTGTACTAAGCATCTACAATGTGCTAAGTACTGTGCTCGGTACTGAGCTCCTGGCCTCCTACAGTGGCACACGTGAAAACAAACAAGGAAGATAAACTGCATTAGGTGACATGTCAGAGACAGACACACGTTAAGTGGGCCACAGAGTCTGGCGGGAGGTGTGGGGGACGGAGGAAAAGAAGCCTTCAGTAGGGACATGCCAGCATCCCCTGAAAGTGTAATGTCGGCCATTCACTGACTCATTCATTCAATCGACAACACGGCGCGAGCAGTGACTGAACCAGGCAACGTGGAAGGTTCTGGGGTGACGGCGCACAATGATGAAATGCGAGGATGTCCTGGTTGGTAGGTGAGTTGCTCAGTGGTGGGGGAGGTGCCGGTTCCTGAGCCTCTCTCTGACTCTGAGTGGGAGGGGGCTCCAGGAGGCTGCATTTTACCAAAGTCCCCACGTGATTCCCAGACATGAGATTTCTCAGTGGTTGGAGAACTAGTCTTATAAGCAATAGAGTCATTTCAGTGTTCTAATTAGGGAAATAACAGGACAGATGTGCATTTTAGAAAAACTGCTTTGGTGGTAGGGTGGAGGCTGTGCTGGGGCAGGCAGTACCGGAGGCAGGAGTCCAAGCAGGGGAGAGCCGCGGTTGTCCAGGCAAAGAGTGTTGAGAGACCAGCAGCAGCAGACCGGCAGGGTAAGAGGTACAAAAAGAAGCCCCCGTGAAGAGCTAGGAGGAACGATCAGAGATGGTGGAGGAGAACTGGAAGGAAACGAATCCAGGAGATGCTAAGGAGGAAAAACTGATACAGACTCTCTTATGGCTGTGGTGAGGGAGTGACCCAGGGCACTTTCAGGATTCTGGCTTAGCAACGGCACGGATGGAGATGTCCTCTATGAAGACAGGAAATCCAAGCAGAGGGACTGGTTTGAAGACCCATGTTTTGATTTATTAAGTTGATGATACCTGTGGATGTTGAGATGTAGATGTCCAGTGGCAGAAGGGTGTTTCCACTGAGTGCTTGAGAAAGGGACGTCGACTCTCTGTCTCTCGACTAATGCTGGATGAGGAGAGGGCCAAGGATAGGATCCTGGGGTCCCTGCCTTGGAAGGCGGACAGCACAGGGGGGCTTGGGAAAGAAACCAAGGAGGAAAGGCCAGGGAGGTAGGAGGAGGGCCAGGAAGGATGATGCTCTGACAGCCACAGATAGGGAGTTTCAAGAAGAGTAGTGATCAACAGGACCAGATGCCACAGGGCAGGCAAGAAAAGACAGAAAAGAGCCCGTAGGATCGGACACGTGGGAGTGTGGACTCCAGCCACCTACACCTATGTACCGGGTCTATTTAGCAGTGTGTTTTAGGAGTGGTCTGGAAGCCAAATCACCTCAGGAACGACGAAGGGAACCAGGATGCTCAACCTGGAAAAAATCAGTGTCTTCAGACACCTAAAGCACTGACAAGGGGGAGCATTAGGTGCATTCCGTAGTCCGTTCATAGCCTGGACCTGGGCCTCAGTGTAGGGGGGCAGAACTGCCCCGGAATGGTATGGGGCAGGCAGTTTGTGCTCAGTGTAAGGCGACAACTTATACCAGTTAGATCTGTCCTGGAATGGGATGGGCCGCCTTGGGAGGTGAGATCCACATCCTCTCACTAGCTGCGGAAAGGCCTCCAGTCTATTAGCGGCTTTTAGTGCCCATCCCGAATCAAATGAAGACAAAAATAAAGAAAATGCTGGAATGTCCCCTGGGGGGCATCACCCACAGGCTGAAGTAGGATACCATGGAGAGAGTTGTGGCTGGTGGGGCTGGTCCAGACTATGTCTAAAGTCCTGGGTTACTCCAAGCTTCTGCAAACCCCTCCCTTCCTCAGAGATACATTCCAGTGTTCCTGCTTTCAGAAACAACTTGTTTTACCTTTAGTTCAGATTCCTCCTTCACCAATTTTAAAATCAGTTTTCTTTGGTCTTAAAAATGAATGTCAATTAACCTGAATAGCACAGAAGATGACTTTAAGATTGTCTTGGTTTTGTCCTAGGAGACATGAGCAACCAGGCTCCCTCACCATGTGACAAAATGCGCATCCTCACTGGACTCATCACCTAAAGAGGACAGTGTGTCCCCTTCCATGCATCTCCTCTTTTTTGGTGGCAGATTTTCTGCTCTGCTGACAAGCAGCTGTCCCTGTGGACTACAAGTCAGAAAATGCTCTCGTATAACCAACAAATGCACTGTCAGCTCAGCTTAGGACTCTGAACAATATACCCTGAGAGAGAAAATGATTATAAAAATATTAGAGTCCCTACCATGTGTCAGGCATGTTACTTAATACTTGATACATGATGCTAGTGGCCTTTTTCTTTACCGTGGCAGACACTGTTTGCTGGCTAAGTCCACCTTCCCTTCTATTCTGTCTGGCTCTAGAAGCTGGGGGCATTTTTCCCCACCAGAATGGTGACAGACACAATTCTGTCCACAGAGAAATAAGCAGTAACTTTTCTCTATAAAAGGGACAGATCCAGTTGGTATCAACCTGCCTGAAAGAGGGATGTGAGGCTTGGTGCTGCAGCAAGGGGAAGGTGTGACCATAAGAGGAAGGTCAAGGCAAGGACAGAGACTTTGACCTTGACGTCTTGAAGCCACTGCACCAACAGTTGCTATTTTTAGTCTTACGTGAGAAAAACAAGACAGGCTCTATTTTGCTCAATCTCATTTTACTCAAGGATTCTATACAGGGCAGCAGAAAAAATTTTAACTGACAGATACAACACTCCCTTTCAGCGTCAACGTAAGTTGCCAACTGCTGACAGGATGCTGGGGTCCATCAGCACTAAGTCCCTTTCCTGGGTCCCATGAGCAGAAGGAGATGTGCAAAGGATTTAACCTCAGGACTGCTTGAACCCCCAAACCCAGCACTTTGCACAAAGTGACGCTGGCCCTTGGCTTGTTCCTCACAGCACACGTTCATCCCTACAACCTCGCCTGTGAGGAAAAACACTCTGGGAGGAATGTGATACGTGTGCCTGGGTGACAGTCGGAGACTCTGAGAGACAGACACTGACGAGCCCAGTGCAATCAGCAGAGGCCTCTCTGTTCACAGAGAGCAGGCAGGACTGTACGAGGGGGTTGGGGGGTGCAAACACCACGCTCGAAGGCACTGGGAAAATGCAAATTGAAACTCGAGCGATTCAAAGACATCTTGGGGGACAAAGCTGATAACAGCTATAGCTACATTTCCTCAAAAAGACAAAAACCAAATTAAAAAAAACCATGATGACGGTATCGAGGGAATGATTGCAGGGTCATTTGAAACGCGAAATGTGCTTTTGGAGAATTTAACTCCACTGACAACCCATCTGCCTGTGCGGGCTGGGCTTCAGGGGGCTGCCAAGTCTTTCCTGCGAGCCACGGAGGCTGTGAGTGGGCGACGGGGGAGAGCCACAGCCACGGCTTAGTGACCACCCTGCCCTCAGCACACGGTGAACCTCGCCAGATGTGACGGGGGCGGGGACGAGGGGGCTCGGCTTGGTCCAAGGCAGAGCTGACAGGGCGGCAGAATGGCTCCTTTTCTTACAGGGAACACAGAGTAGAGCCCCAGGAACGGTACCTGGGAGCCGGCGGGGTGAGAGTTCCTTGGTTCCTTGCTGCAGTTTCTCCTGCCCCCATCTGTGAAATGGGGTAATGACTTACCTTGCCTACCTCTCAGGATGAGGGGAGATAAAACGAGAAAATAGTAAAAAAAAAAAAAAAAATCAAAAGGCTAACTTCTGTTTTTAGATTATGCGTGAAACTTTCATAAAGCAAGCGACAATAATTGCCTCTATTTCTATGAGGTTGAACCACAGGAAATGGCTGACATGCAACTTTTTTGATCTAGAAAGTGGCAATTTCACATATTCGAGCTGATAATCTGAAGGTAAATAAATTGAAAAGTTAATAAAAATAAATAAACAAATAAATAAAAGAAGTAAACAAAATAATAAATAAATAAAAACAAACTAATAAACTGTAAAGCCATGGGCAGAATCACTGTGGTTCGGTAATCTTTTTAGAACGTCTGCTTAGGAGAGAGGCATATTCTATTCCTACAGCCTTAAACTTCAGAAAGACCTCCATGTAACAGAATTGGAGACATTTTATTTGTTCACATGCCACCTTGTTCCAGGAAGGGTTTAAGGACATGCAGAATAAGTCAGTATTACCTCGAACAGGCATGAACGAAGAAAAGGAAGGGCAGGAACAGGTAGAGCCAGGACCAAGGCCAAAGGGTAGAAGCAAGTGACCTTTGTAAGGGTGGGTTCCGGATCTGGCTATGGAATATGGAAGGGCTGCCATCTGCACCTGTACAATAGCTGTGGGACAGAAATGAACCAGTGCCCAGGGGAAACGAAGCTGTCCATGGTGGTAAGTTCAGATAGGAGGTTGTCCTGGAGGTCTCACGAAGGACTGCTCCTGTCAAAGGCTCTTTCTGTCATTGACTCTTCATTAAGTCATACATCAGCAACATGAGGGGGAGACAGGCAACCTGAACTTGTCAAGTGATCACCTGAGATGCTGCGAGGAAGAGCCTTACCGGGTGAGGTCAAGGTGGCCGAGGATCAGGCTCCGTCCGTTCTCGGTCTGGGCGAGCTGCAGGAGCAGGGCCAGGCTCTGCTGCTGGACGGCCGGAACTCCGGAGGCCAAGAGGGAGGGCAGCAGCCTGCCCCTATCGGGGTGCATCACAAGCACACGCTGGTTTTCCTCTGCAAAACGCAGGAGTTACATGTCTTGCTGTGCAATTAATCCAGTTCTGTCTTTCCCACAGCTAATGAGAAACCCAACAATTGCCCACTCATTTGAGAGGCAGGACAATGACGTTCAAGAACACGGACTCTAGAACCAGACTGCTGGGTCTGAATGAACAGGGTAGTCACCTTAGCCAATTATTAACTCCTGTGTGCCTCACTTTCCTCATCAGTGAAGTGAGGATGAGAACCTACCTATAGAGATATCCTGAGGATTAAATGAGCTAATACATGATCATGCCAGACAGGGACCGGCATACATAAGTCAGCTATATCATTACTATCGTCAAAAAGCACCTTGGTGTGTGGTATCTGGAAATGTGAGCAAAGGAAAAGAAGCTTAATTGTGGAATATCTTTGGACTATCAATCTTCACATAATGGCCAGAGTAACCATTTGAGTTCTTCCCAGGAAACTAGGACATCACATGAGAGCATGAAAAAAAAAAAAAGCATGCTCTCTTTGCTAGACTATAAGCTATTTCCAGGGTGGTGGCATTGGATTCCCCCCCGCCCCCCACCTTCTGACCAGGTACACAAATTTGTGTGATAGCAGACAGTGATACAGACTGCGGCATGAGGCTAAGCTAGGAAACAGAGCAGAGTGAACTGGATCTCAGAGGGACAGGCCCGTCACCTGGCCATCACTACCCAGGGCCTTCTCCCCTTCTGTGCTAACTGCCCATTTGCACGCAGCACCCAGCTGTCATGTAGAAGACACGCACTGGGGCCCTTTCAGTCTTAGAAGAGCTATAGTAACAGGACTACGCGATCTGACGTGCAGCCCACACATCAAACCATATTTTCATCGCAAGCATTATATCTCAGTCCCACACTTCATCTATGATTACTCTTGTCCATGTAAAACAGGATCTATTGATTTCTGAAATGGAAAGGTTTTTATTGATTTGTTTAGTTGTATATTTTTTCTTATACTGGAAAGGTAGCTTGTTGTAAATTATTCAAAAACACAGGAGTACCATAAAGTTGAAAATGAAAGTTCCCTTCTCTGGTACCCTCTCCAGGTAAGCCCATTTCCCAAAGGAGCTATGATTCATCCCTTGTATAAATAACGTTAAAAACAGTATACATTCTACACTGTAATTGGCCTCTCTTCCCCACTAAATAATGTATCACTGACATATTTTCATGGCCTTACTTTTAAGTATTCCCTTTCCCTTTTTAAAAGCTGCTTTGTATTTATTGAGTTAGATATATCAAGATTTCATTGATCTTAAATACAAAATTTTCATCACGGGTTGTGTCTGACCATATTTTTCTGATGTCAAAAAGAAAAAAGTTAACTTCAAGGTTCATAGAAACCAAAGTAAATGGGTTGCTATGTCAGATTCACACTGGACACACATACCATTACCAAGCCTTCCTTTCTCACCCTCCTGAAGGGAGGTCTGCAAAAACTCTGCCTAAGGCAGTGTGGGATCTTGTGCAGAGTAGCAGAGTACCGTGATGAGGATATTATTTAATAGTCTGGGCATAATCCCCTTTAGGAAATATGCTCTCTGATTGCCTAGTTTTCTAGAGCTTAATTTCTTAAATTCTTGATTCCTCCACTCTACTTAATCAAGGAAAAAACTGGCATTATCTCGTACTCGGTATCTTATAGCATATGAACTGCATTCACAAGTTCTACCACTGGCTCCCTGCAGCAGCTCTGCGAAAAGGACACACAGCTACCGTTATCCTCATTTTCAGTGTTTTGTGTCCAAGGTCAAACCTTTTCTGGCCGGGTGCAGTGGCTCACGCCTGTAATTCTAGCACTCTGGGAGGCCGAGGCGGGAGGATTGCTCGAGGTTAGGAGTTCGAGATCAGCCTGAGCAAGAATGAGACCCCGTCTCTACTAAAAAAATAGACAGAAATTATCTGGACAACTAAAAAAAATATATAGAAAAAATTAGACGGGCAAGGTGGCACATGCCTGTAATCCCAGCTACTCGGGAGGCTGAGGCAGGAGAGGATCACTTGAGCCCAGGAGTTTGAGGTTGCTGTGAGCTAGGCTGACGCCATGGCACTCTAGCCTGGGCAACAGAGTGAGACTCTGTCTCCAAAAAGAAAAAAAACCCTTTTCCTATGAAATATACTTTTTAAAAATAAAGGAAATATTATACTTAAAATTTTTATTTACACTGAAGTTAAAAAAGTGATTAAGAAAGATTGTATAAAACTTAATGAACTCCAAAAGATGCAAGTATTAAAAATCTAAGCGTTAACACAGTAAATAAAATCCCCATAGCATTCTACTGTCTCTGTATTCGGCACTAGTAAGAGTCAGAAGATGCTGGCAGGGATGGTCACAAATCTCAGGCTGCCGAAAGAGGTACTGTGGTTAGCAAAAAGAAATAATATGTTTAGGCAGACAGGAGAGGAAAATCTCTGTCCAGCCCATTGCCAGTGCATGAGCAGATGTCATGAGTCTGCAAAGAGCAAGGGCAGAGGAGAAAGGAGACTACTCATTATGCTGCTGGTGACCTCGCACCCCTCACTATCCACCTTGCTTTTGATCCACATGCTGTTTTGGAGGGAGGCGGTGTGTGGCGGTCTAGACATCGACTCTGCAGGGAGGACAATCCCACTTGATGGTGTAGCTCCCGCATCGTCAGTGCATTAATGGAGGTTAACAGTGGTTACCAGGCTTACCATTCCCACAGCACACTGCCTGCCAGAGCTTGAGAACAGACACACAGACGGTCTCTTCAACTGCATCTTTCCCTGCCGTGGAAAAGCACCTAGAATGGACAGGGAGAACGATCTTAGATCTGGAAATTGGTCTTGATTTTCTTTTCTTTTTGTATTATTTCACCCCAGACTTGCCAAATGAGGGTTTGAGAAAGTAATTTAATAATCCAGAGCCACTAGTCAGCAGGATCAATGGACTGCCAGTCACTGAACCGAGAAGTCCGGGTCGAGGATGCAGGCTGAGGAGATCAGGGCTGCACAGAGGGTGGGCGGTAAGCCAGGCGCCATAGGTGATGGCTGCCCTGCTGGGACCAATAAGCACACACTGTACTGAGGCTCAGGAATCATATCGGAACAATTAAAATATAAAATAAAATTAAAATATTTAGGAGCAAATCACCTCCTACCATATGGGTCTTGCTTCAGATGAAACTATAAACGGAGTCAGCCAGGACCCAGCTGATCTCACCTCTTGATATGACCAGCGAATTCCAGGAGAAGAAAAGAACAAATGGCAACCTTGCAAAAACTGGTGGGAAACCAGCAAGAATGAGCATTTCTTTGCTGTGAAGTGCTTGGAGGAACCCTGGGAGGTGCTGCTGTTCTTCTCTCTCCAGCTGTTAACTGTGGCATCACTCAAACAACCCGAGGCTCTGAGCTCAAAGGTGTTCGTGTAGTAGCTTTGTGCTGCCAGAGGAGCCCCTGCTGCTGGCCAAGGAGTGGTGACACTCAGAGACATTGCTGTCTATGTCACTAGTGTCTGGTTTCACAAGAAATGGCTATCCTTCCTTACTTTGACAGCGGGGCTGTGTTTACAGACATCCTACCTTCTTATGACCTCGTTGTCACTGATGGTACTGAATCCATTGTGTGTTCTAAATAAAGTTTGTTCTGTGCCTGAAACAAATTCATAGAAAAACACATCAGACTCCTGAACTGTCTGGCTGGTGTCTAGCTGCAACACAGCCAGCTGATAATGAGGAAGCTAATGTGGAAGTCAAGGTCACCACATTAACACTATGGCAGAAACAAACACCTTTACAGTCTGAAAAAACAATTGTCAACAGCCACTCGGCAACACAGGCAGAGGGACTGTTTAGAGAAGGCGAGCGGAGCTGGTGTGGCCCTGTGGGAAATCTGCACAACTCATCGTTTTGTAATCTGTAGAGAGCCTCCAGGAGCTGCTTAACCTCCAGGAAGAACCAGCATATACATCTGTTCTTAAATATTCATTTTGAAGCTGTTTCCAGGCTCTAGAGAAGAACCTATAATCTCCAAGAAACTTCTTAATGGGATATTTGTGCACCCTCCATACTGAAGGGAAGTCGGAGACTCCAACTATATGTACAAACAACACTGTGTCACCGAGTACAAGAATTGTTTAAGCCCATTCCAGAGTCAATGGTTATAAGAACTGGTAAAAGAACAGGATGGCTCTCACTAGTAGAGGAGAGCTGATGTTTGCTCTGAAACTATTTTCACATCCTAAGCAGCCATTAAGTGTAACTGGGGTGAACCTTAGTGTTTGTCCTACAAAATTCTGGCTTCTGTTCTTCCACAGTGGGGGGAAGGCGTGTGGTGTAGTGTGGGATGTTTGGGGTATATATGGGCGTGGAGGGTGTGAAGAGAGTGTGAGGGCAGAGTGTATGTAGGATATTGTATACTGACACAAGTATTTATGGGGTGAGTGTGTGCTATGTGTGTGGTATGTGGTGTGTGTATAGCAGAAGTACATGTCAAGTGAGTGAATGCTGTGTGCATGTGTGTGGTGTATGTAATGTAAGTATATATGGAATAAGCGTGTGCTGTGTGTACCAGCTGTATTGGGTGTGTGTGTTGCTCACTGCATGTGTGTTGAACATATGCATTCTCTGAAGAGAGACAGACCAGGGGTGGGGGTATATTTCTTATGCACCTATGATAGAGTAGATTTTCAATCAACATTTGTGAAAGGATGGGAGAGATTCTTTGCCTCACGAAGGCAGACCTCTGAGCCCTGTTCCTGCACAATGACAATACTCATGAGGTCACACACATCTCTGGCTTACAGTCCTTCATCATCTCAGTCAGGATCTCGATCCCCCCAGCATAGAACAGGGGGATCTGGTCAGGCTTAGAAAGGGTCTCCAGGAGATTCTTGGTCGTCACAGCTGTGTTCTCTCCAGAATCCAGCAGTGCATGGGCTTCCTTCTCTTGAAGGTGTGCTTTCTCCCTGAGATCTACTTGACACAGGTAATCTAGCAAAACAATAAGAAAAAAACAAAACAAAACAAAATCTTGACAATCAACAATAACACACAAAAAGTAATCTTTTTTTCCATTTTTCTTGAGGATGGAAGATTGAGAAACATAAAGCATTAAAATAATTCAAACTCTTCTTTAGCAAGGAAAATTTTAGAAACAGTGTAAATTCTATAACCAGAATCTTAAACCATCTTGGGGATACAAGGCAGTCTAGAAGGCTCTCAGAGAGGACAGCACAAAGAAGGAGGAAGGCAAAGATTTGAGGGGGAGAGTAGAGGGCAGAGGAGCAGAGCAGGTTAACACAGAGGATCAGGCTGTGCAGGAAAGGCAAGGCTGTTGCCTGGTGGCCAAGGGCAGAGAAGGTACAGAAGGTACCCTGAGGCAGGTGCACAAAGCGAGATGAAATTCACATGAAGGACATCAGCAGGAACATTCTCACCTTTCATCTGTGTCTGTAGCATGGGGTTTATTTCTAAGATCTTCTTATAACACTCTCTAGACTGGAAAAAAGAAACAAGACCCTTCAGAATGGTTAGGGGGTAAAAGTGATTCCGAGAAAGACACTGGGCATCATGGGACTTGGTTCCTTCATTATTTTCTCCCAGCCTCCTCCTGCTCCTAGTACAGACAGGCGTGGGAACATGGTGTGCATTTGACATTTTGTTTAGGCTTCTCTAGTTCTATGGAGCAACGGTATTATCTCAAAATTCATTTTTAAAAAGTGTTGTCAGATACAGCCCATGATAAAAAATACCCAGTCCTAAATTCTTGTAGATCATGTCCATCTGGGATAGGAATAATCATAAGGTAAATGCAAAATTTAGATATGATATTTGCACTAAGAGAGAATAGGAGGCTACCTCTCAGATATGCCCACAGGGAGTTAGGAAATAAATGAAGCTAGAGACAATGTTGACAGAGACTCAGGAACAGGAAAAGAGAACTGCCACGTAATACATACAGGCCACAAAGAGAGCTGGTAAGGAGTCAATTTCTTGGTGACATAAGAGTCAGCTAGAAAACTTGGGAGTGAGGGGCTCTCACTGAGGAAACTGTTAGGTAGAAAGTTTCTGAAAAAAGAAAGATTCTGGTTAAGAAGACCACAGGGTTGGGGAAAGAGAAAGTATCTCAAAGACCTCCATCCTTTCTCATCAAAGAGAGACAGAGAATCTGCCCACACACATAGCTCTCCACTATTACAGCCTACAAACAATTAGCAAAGGAGAAAACCATCACACTAAAGATATCAAGGCATCCATCCAGAATCCAGACCACCATCAAAGCACCTACAAGCAAGGCCAAAGATTCTTACCCAACATATGCTACAGCTACTCCTTTACAAGTGTGGGGGGAGCCCCATCTAAACAAAAGAAAATCCAAAAATAAGAAGTGACAGCTGTCCCAGATGAGAAGGAATCAGCAAAAGAACTCTGGAAGTATGAAAAATCAGAGCAAAAGGATACCCCAAAAAGGGAACACCAGCTCTCCAGCAATCAATATCAGCCAAAATGAAAATATTGAAATGACAGATAAAGAATTCCAAATATGGTTTATAAGAAAGCTCAATGAAATCCAAGAGAAAATGGAAAATCAACTCAAAGAAACCAGAAAAACAATTTAGGAAATGAATGAAAAATTCACGAACGAGATCAACATATTAAAAAAAAAAACAGAACTTCTGAAAATGAAAAATTCTTTTAAGGAAATACAAAACACAGTGAAAAGTTTTAAGAACAGACTAGACCAGGCCAAAGAAAGAATCTCAGAGCTTGAAGACAACTCTTTCAAATTAAGTCAGTCAGTCAAAAATAAAGAACAGAGAATTAAGATGAATGAACAAAGCCTACAAGAAATACAGGATTATTTAAAATGGCCAAATATAAGAATCATAGGCATCCCTCAGGGTGAAGAAGAAAATGCACAAGGGTTGGAAAATCTATTCGAGAGAATAACTGAGGAAAACTTCCCTGGTCTTGCTAGAGATTTAGACATCCAAGCACAAGAAGCCCAATGAACATCTGGGAGATTCACTTCAAAGACACAATCACCAAGACACATAGTCATCAGATTGGCCAAAGTCAACATGGAGGAGGAACTCCTGTGAGCCGTGAGGTGAAAACATCAAGTACCTTACAAAGGAAAACCCATGAGGCTAACTGCAGACTTCTCAGCTGAGATCTTACAAGCCAGAAGGGATTGGGGCCCCAATTTCAATCTTCTTAAACAGAACAACTGCCAGCCCAGAATTTGGTATCCTGCAAAACTAAGTTTCGTATATGAAGGAGAAATACTTTTCCAGACAAGCAAACACTTGAGAGAATTTGTCAAAACCAGACCTGCCCTACAGAAAATACTTAGAACTATATTATACATGGATCAGAACAGTAGATACCCACCAGTGTAAAACCATCCAAAAGCTGAAGCTCAAAGCTCATATAAAACAATAGCACAAAAGATAAAACAAACCAATAAGGTACTACCAACAGGATGAACAGAACAGTATCCCACATATCAATTCTATCAATCAATGTGAACTGTCTGAATGCCCCACTCAAGAGACACAGGCTGGCTGAACGGATGAAAAAATATAACCCAAACATCTGCCGTCTCCAGGAAACACATCTAACCCACAAGCATGCATACCGACTCAAGCTGAAGGCATAGAAAAAAATATTTCATGCAAATGGAAACCAAAAGAAAGCAGGTATAGCCATTCTCAGATCAAATTGACTTCAAATCAGCAATAGTAAAGAAAGACAAAGATGGTCATTATATAATGGTAAAGAGAGCAATTCAACAAGAAGACATAACAATCCTAAATATTTATGCACCCAACACAAGAGCACCCAGATTCGTAAAGCCAACCCTACCAGATCTAAGCAAAGAGATAAACAGCAGCATCATAATTGCGGGAGAATCCAACACCCCACTGACAGAACTGGACAGATTATCCAAGAAGAAAATAAATGAAGAAACACTCGACTTAAGTGGAACTCTAGAACAAATGGGCCTAACAGACATTTACAGGACACTTTACCCCAAAACTACAGAATATACATTCCTCTCATCAGCACATGGAACATTTTCCAAGATTGATCATATCCTAGGTCACAAAACATGTTGTAACAAATTCAAAAAAACAGAAATCATACCATGTATTTTCTCAGACCAAAGTGGAATAAAAGTAGAAATCAACTCCAAGAGAAACACTCAATTCTACACAAAGTCATAGAAATTAAACAATCTACTGCTGAATGATTATTGGGTCAATATTGAAATTAACATGAAATCAAAAGATTCCTTGAAATGAATGATAAAGGGGACACTAGCTACCAAAATCTATGGCATTCAGCAAAAGTAGTCCTAAGGGGAAAATTCATAGCCTTAAAGGCCTACATCAAAAAGACAGAAAGATCACAAATTAACAATGCAATGATGCATCTAAAGGAAACAGAAAAGTAAGAGTAAACCAAACCCAAAGCCAGCAGAAGAAAAGAAATATATAAGGTCAGAACTGAACTAAATGAAGTGGAAAACAAGGAAACAATACAAAGGATCAATGAAATAAAAAGTTAGTTCTTTGAAAAGATAAACAAAATTGATAGACCTCTTGCTAGATTAACCAGGAATAGAAGAGAAAGGACCCAAATAAGCTCAATCAAATGAAAAAGGAGATATTACAACTGATACCACAGAAATACATTATCTGTGAGTACCATGAAAATCTCTATGCACATAAACTCAAATATGTAGAGGAAATGGACAAATTCCTAGAAACATCCAATCTCCCAAGACTCAATTAGGAAGAAATAGAACTCCTGAACAGACCAATAATAAGCAATGAGATTGAAGCAGTAATAAAAAATCTTCCAACAAAATAAAATCCCAGGCCAGATGGATTCACAGCTGAATTCTACCAGACCTACAAAGAAGAGATGGTACCCATACTGCAGAAATTATTCCATAACATTGAGAAGGAGGGACTCCTCTCCAACTCATCCTACAAAGCCAGTATTATCTTGATATCAAAGCCAGGAAAGGACACAACAAAAAAAGAAAACTACAGACCAATATCCCTTATGAATATAGATTTAAAAAAACCGTAATAAAATACTAGCAAACCAAATTCAACAGGACATAAAAAAAAAAAAATAATCCACCATGACCAAGTGGGCTTCATCCCAGAGATGTAAGTATGGTTCAACATACATAAATCAATAAATGTGATTCACCACATGAACAAAACCAAAAACAAAGACCACATGATCATCTCAATAAATGCAGAAAAAGCATTCAACAAAATTCAGCAGCTTTCATGATAAAAACCCTCAATAAATTAGGCATAAAAGGAACATACCTCAAGATTATAAAAGCCATATATGATAAACCCACAACCAAGATCACAGTGAATGGGGAAAAGTTGAAAGCATTACCACTAAGAACTGGAACAAGACAAGGTGCCCAGTGTCACCACTTCTATTCAACATAGTGTTGGAAGTCCTAGCCAGAGCAATGAGGCAAAAGAAAGAAATAAAGGGCATCCAAACCATGAAAGAAGAGGTCAAACTACTGCTTTTTTGCTGACAATATGAACTTATATCTAGAAAACCCCAAAGACTCCACCAACAGACTCCTAGAATTGATAAATAAATTCAGCAAAGTCTCAGTTTACAAAATCAATGTACATAAATCAGTAGCATTTCTATACACCAATAACAGTCAAGCTGAGAGTCAAATCAAAGACTCAATACCATTCACAATAGCTACAAAGAAAATAAAATACCTAAGAATATACTTAACCAAGGAGGTGAAAGATCTCTACAAAGAGAACTATGAAACACTGAGGAGAGAAATTGCAGACAACACAAACAAGTGGAAGAGCAGATCATGCTCATGGATCAGTAGAATCAACATTGTTAAAATGTCCACACTACCCAAAGTGATTTACGTATTCAATGCAATCTCCCTCAAAATACCAATGTCATATTTCACAGAGCTAGAAAAAATAATTCTATGTTTCGTTTGGAACCAGAAAAGAGCCCAAATAGCCAAAGCAATCTTAACAAAAAGAGCAAATCTGGAGACATCACATTACCAGATTCCAAACTATACTGGAAGACTATAGCAATTGTAACAGCACGGTATTGGCACAAGAATAGAGACATAGACCAATGGAACAGAACAGAGAACTCAGATATAAAACTATTCACATACAGCCAACTGATCTTTGACAAAGCAGACAACAATCTACACTGGGGAAAAGAATCCCTATTCAATAAATGGTGCTGGGAAAATTGAATAGCCCCATGTAGAGGAATGAAACAGGATCCACATCTCTCACCACTCATAAAAATTAATTCAAGATGGATAAAAGACTTAAATGTAAGGCATGAAAGCATAAGAATTCTAGAAGAAAAATACTGGGCATCTCTTCTAGATATTGGCCTAGGCACAGAATTTATGAAGAAGACCCCAATGGTAATCACAGCAACAACAAAAATAAATAAATGGGACATGATTAAATTAAAAAAGCTTCTGCACAGCTAAGGAAATAATCAATGGAGTAAACAGACAACCTACAGAATAGGAGAAAATATTCACAAGCTACACATCTGACAAATGGCTAATAACCAGAATCTACAAAGAACTTGCAAATCAGCAAGAAAAAAACCAAACAACCCACTGAAAAGTAAGCAAAAGACATGAACAGAAGCTTTTCAAAAGAAGACAGACAAATGGCCAGTAAACATGTGAAAAAATGCTCAACATCACTAATCATCAGGGAAATGCAAATTAAAACCACAATGAGCTATCACCTTATCCCGGTTAGAATGGCTTCTATTAAAAAGTCCAAAAATAACAGATGCTGGTGTGGATGCAGAGAGAAAGAAACACTTATATACTATTGGTGGGACTGCAAATTAGTACAACCTCTATGGAAAACAGTATAGAGATTTCTCAAAGAACTAAAAGTATACCTACCATTTGAACCAACAATCCTACCACTGGGTATTTACTCAAAGGAAAAGAAGTCATTTTATCAAAAAGACAACCTGCACTCGAATGCTTATTACAGCACAATTCACAATTGCAAAGATGTGGAATCAACCCAAATGCCCATCAATTCATGAGTGGATTAACAAAATGTGGTATATGTATACCATGGAATACTACTCAGCCATGAATAAGGATGGCTTAATGACTTTTGCAACAATTTTGATGGAACTGAAAACCATTATCTTAAGCGAAGTATCTAAGAATAGAAAAAGAAACATCACATGTACTGACTATTAAACTGGAATTAATGAGCATACATGTGTATAAAGAGAAGTAAAACTCAAAAGAAATAAAGCAGAAAGGAAGAGAGGGAGGGGATGGGCAAAAATCTACATAATGGGTACAGTGAACACTATCTGGGTGATAAACACACTTATAACCCTGACACAAGTATAACAAAATTGATACATGTAACCAAAAACATTTGTACCCTTGTAATATTTTGAAATAAAAAAAAATTGACTATAAAACTATCACCATACCAAGCACGTGGATGAATTGGAACTCTCATACATTGCTCATGAGAATGTCAAATGGCCCAACCGCTTTGGAAAAGTTGGACAGTATTTTCAAAATTTAAATGTATACCTATCATATGATTCAGCCATTCCACTGCTAAATATTTTCCCAAGAGAAATAAAAATATATGTCCATACAGTGAGAAAAAAGAAAAGAAAAAAAAGGAAAGGAAAGGAAAGAAAAGGAAAGGAAAGGAATGGGAGAAGAGAAGAGAAAAGAAAAGAAAAGGAAAGGAAAGAAATGAAAGGAAGAAAGATTGATTCTAGTTCAAAGGGATTTCTGGGTTTAGGGAAGTATTTTCTGCAGGGATATAAGAATGCCTAGAGTATAATCCAACCAGTCACTTAGGGAAAAAACACAGAAGAAAAGAGTTCTGAGACATCTTAAGGGCTCAAGGTTTGTCTAGAATATTAGACTAAGAAATTATTTGGAGAAAAAACCAGCACATTAAAGCAGAGGACAGTATCACAGAAACAGAAGTATATACATCAAACAGAACAACCCTGCATCCAACTTCTCTTCAACCCCAGATCTAATCTATCAGCAATTTTTGTTGGTTTCACCATCACTGTGTATCCAGAATCCCATCACTTCTTACCACCTCTATCAACACGAATCTAATCCAAGCTATTGTCACCTCTTGCTTGGCTATTTATTGCAATAGCCTTGTAACTGGTTCTCTGTTCTTATTTTGCCATGCAGAAACATTCTCAATATAGAAGTCAAAGTGATCCTTTAAAATATACATCAGATCATGTCATTCCTTTGTTTAAAATCCCCAAATGGCTTGCACAGCACTGAAAGTACAACACCAAGGTCCTCCAAAAAGCCTGTAAGGCCTCATGGAATCAGCCACCTCCTTGCCACCATCACCCCTGTGATCTCATTTCATCACTTTCCCCTTGCTGGCTGCGTTCTAGCTATCCCTCTACATGGAATGCTCCTCCCTTGTATATCCACATGGTCTGCTCTTCTTTCAGAGATGCCTTCCCTGACCACCCCATGTAAAACAATCTCACCTTTCACTACTTCCTGATTTGTTTTTTTCAGTAACACTTACCACTTAACAGACTATATCTACTTTTTTGTTTTATGCCTCTTGTCCACCTCCATCTTAAGAATGTGAGTCCCATGAAGTCAAGGAATTTGTCTTATTCACTATTATACTGTTACTGCCTGTATTGACAGTGCCTGACACATAGAAAGTACATAATAAATATCTTCTAAATGAATTAATTGAATAAGTGAATAAAATATGATAAGGAAAGATTAGCATTTTCTTTATTCATATTTTTTTATTTGATCTTATTACAACAATCCGATATTACTTTTACAATTAAAATCCAACAAAGAAAAGAATTTTTTAAAAATATACAATATGAGGCAATTTATTTTTAAAATATCTTATAAATGGAAAGATATCCCATGTTCATGGATTGGAAGACTTAATATTGCTCAGATGACAATACTTCCCAAACTGATCTAAAAATTCATGTAACACCCATCATAATTCTATCTGGTTTCTTTGCAGAAATTGACAAGATGATTGAAAGTTCATATGGAAATTTGAGAGAACCAGAGTAGCTAAAATATTGTGAAAAAGAAGAGGAGCAAAGTTGGAGGACTCACATTTCTCAATTTCAAAACTTATTACAAAACGACAAAGATCAAGGCAGTGTGGTACTAGCACAAGGACAGATGTGGATCAATGCAATAAAACTGAAAGTCCAGAAATAAACCCATATATTTATGGTCAACTGATTTTTTACAAGGGTGTCAAAATCATTCAATGAGGGAAAGAATAGCCTCTTCAACAAGTGGTACTGGGACAACTGGATATGCACATATGAAAGAATGAAGCTGAACCTCCACCTCACCCCATATACAAAAATTAACTCAAAGTGGATCAGAGATCTGCATGTAAGAAAAAAACTGTTGAATCATATACTTTCTACAAATGAATTGTATGGTATGTGAATTATATCTCAATAACTGGTATTAACAACATATAATAGCTACACACATACAATACACATATACACACAGAGTTACTTTTGGGTGATAAAATTACAGTGAATTTCATTTTTGCTTTTTGCTTATGCCTTTTCTCTCCAGAGGTTGAGAAAACACTAGCAGAGGATGTTGATAGAAGATATTCCTACAACTGGTGGAGTTGTACTGATACCCAACATCCTTCCCAACTCTAAGATCTTGAGATTTACCTTGGAAAATACCAAGAGGTAGATTAGTATCTAATCAACTTGGAGAATCATGGTTCTCCTCTGGGACAAATGGGAGCATCACTCTGCAATCAAACATGTCATTTACATTCCTCTAAAAACTTACCATGCTGTAGTTCTTCAGGGCCAGGTGGGCTTTTCCCATGTGGAAATACGCTTTTGTGCATTTCTCATCACACTGCATAAAAGAGAATGATTGATCACATATTTAGAAGATTGGAAGTCATTAGCCACTTCCCCAACTAACCTAGCTAATAGAGTTAAGGCAAAGCCTTGGTTCTCAGGACAGCTACCAGAGTTGACAATTAAAACTTTTCTGTGCATCTGTGACTAAACTAATTGATGCCTTCAAGGAGCCTGGATGTACCAGTAAGCTCTCTATCAAATTAATGATACCTGCCAGTTTTCATTTCCATTTAATGAGACTGAATCAGGAAGCAAACCAGAAACCCTCAGGTTAGAAGAGCTCTTAACGCTGGCTGGATGTCAGAATCACCTAGGATGCTTTTAAAAATCCTGCCAGCCAGGAAGTACCCCACACCAATTAAATTAAACCCTGTGATAAGGCCCAGGCATAAATAATTTTTTAAGTTCTCCAGGTGACAAAAATGTGCAGCCAAGTTAAAGAATCACTGGTATTGGAAGGGAGGAGAATTTACTCTGGGAAAACAGCTGAGGTTACCATTATATCTTAGTGGGCCTGGGAAGTTCCTCCTCTCAAATAAACCACACATGTATACTGGGAACTTATATTCATATCACTTAAGATCAAGAGAAATGTCCCCTTCAAAAGGATGGAAACTATGGCTGAGACTAGACCATGTACACAGGAGGCCCTGCCTCTAATTATTATAACTTCACAGGGAATGATTTGGCACAGAGACAAACTTAAATTGGAAACATCTAAAATGGACATTAATTGAACCCCTTTTATATTCAAAGCATTTTGGTGAGTAAGATGCCTTTCAAGAGTTTAGATTTGAAGAGGTAAAGAGTTCAACTCAGGAGTCTAAAATGACTTGGGCAGATTCTTGTTCTGCCACTCAGAAGAAGTGAGACATTGGCCAGGCCACCTAACTTTTCTGACACTCATTTTCCTCATCTGGAAAGTAAAGACAATAATAGTCTCTCTCTCTCAGGTTGTTGTGAGGAAGAAATCATGTACAACACTTAGCGCAGTGCTGGGCAATACGTTATTAGCTGTTGTTGCTGCAGTTACAACAGCAGCAATGCATTTCAGAGCAAAAGAGAAAATTTAAAGAAAAACTGAAAAATAATAAAAGAGAGAACAATAATTGTTGGAGAACCCTCTATAGATGGATTTTCGTGAATATCATTTCCTGACTCACTACTAAGGGAATGGCAGTGCTAAGAAGAAGAGTGCATGACTCTTCAGCCAGTACTATGCACTAGGCACTGAGCTCGACGGTTCATGTGAACGATCTCAAGAGGTCTTAAAACTACTCTGTGAAGGAGATACAACTATTGTTCCCATTTTACAGATCAGGAAACTAGGAGCTGGAGAGGTTCAAGGCCACACAGATAGTAAGTAGAAGAACTGGAATTTGAAATCTGGCCATTTAACTCCAGGGCCCAAGGGTTTAAAAATTATACCAAATCTCCTTTAGAAAGGTGCTATAGAAAAAAAGTATGCAGATGCTACAGAAAATGTTATTGAAAAGGTTCAGTGGAAGGAAATCTACGCTAACGAGATACAGTCTTAAAGAGATGCAAACGAGGAGGGATGTGGGCCGGACCTTGAATGACATGGAGAGGTACAGAAAGGAGGATGGAGGAAAGGCTGGGCAAGGCGGGAGAGGACGGGGCTTCTGTGGACAGTCCAGCTGGGATGCAGAGGCAGGTGCTGGGTGGAGGGAGGACCAGGCAGGAAGTGGTGAGCTAGACAGTGACTCCACGTGGAGGCCTTGAATGCCAAGCCCAGAGGGTGAGTCATTAATGCCAGTGTGGAGGTGAGCTCTGGAGGCAGCATGCAGATGTGCCAGGGGAAGGAAGGGTTGGGAGAGGAGCGAGGAGACTACTTAGAATAAAGTCAGATGTCTGGAGTCCTGGTGACAGTGAGAGTGAAAGGAAGTGCAGACACGGGAGCTATGTCAAAGAAAAAACTGACCAGCATCAGCTAGCTATAAATGATAGCGGGGAAGGAGGGTATGAGTGAAAACTGGAGATCTACATGCCTGGAAGGCTGGTGTGTCATTAACGGAAAGAGGTCAGTCCGGGCAAGGAGCAAAGAGGGCTGAGTGGGAAGACGAACAGTTGGCTTCTAGACATACAAGTTTCAGATGATGCCAAGACAGTGGAAAGGAACCTGCAGGAGGCAGCTGGAATGCAGCCGTGCAGCCGGGCAGGGGGAGACTGGGGCAGCAGTCTGAGAGCCACGTGCAGAGATGAGCAGTGAACCTAGGAGGAGACGGGAGCTCTGAGAGAGCAACTGCGGAGAGGAGAGAGGCCTCCGCCTCTCCGCAGGAGAGGAGACTGGTGAATTCACAGAGGATGGCATTAAGGAGCAGAGGAGAGGAGACTGGTGAATTCACAAAGGATGGTATTAAGGAAGCAGGAAAGGAACAGTCAAAGGGAAAAGAGGAAACGCTAGCGCTAGGGCTCATGAAAGCCAAATATTCACTGGCAGAGCACCGGAGTTACAACAGGGGAGGAACCGAGCCCCGAGCATTAGAGCCTCGTCCATGGCCAACTGTGTGTCACTGTGAAGTGGGTTTGGTTGTGACTTTGCCTTCCTCAGAATGACGCAAAAGGCCACGAATGAATTTCTCACTAACGGCCCGTGCTCCTTTGATCATGTGTCAACCCTCACTAGGACTGTCTCAGGTGAAGCCCGGGTTCCCTTTAAAGGAATCCTGACTTCAGAGGAAGATGTATCTCACTGTGCAGGAAGTGTTCTGCCAAGAAAGATATGATTCTAATCCTAATTGAATCCAGCTTGTCTGCCTTATCTTCCTTGACAAGGAACATCAGTCTTGAAATATCACAGGAACTTGTCTCTACCAATTTAAAAGTGTCAAAAATATTAAATTGGCATACAAGTACTAATACCATTAATAATGGAGTGCCAGTGACATTCGCTATTGATATGTTACTTTTAAAGGGAGTGAAACTTTTTCTTTTAATTCACGGCTGCAACATAGAACAAATCATTATTGGTTTTTAGAACTCTTTGTACATTTTTTTCCCATCCATCCAAGTGTTTACACCAAACCTCTTCAACTGGGAGCCTTGCTGGGCATTTAACAAGATTGGCTGCTGAGTGTCAGTGTTTTTTAACGTCAGCTCCTTTGGGCCTGCTTTGCCTCGGTTTCACCATTAGTTACATTGCGCTTCAATTAACATTCGGGAACAAGCCAACGTGTTATCCTGAATCAGCATGATGGTGTGTCTACCTCTTCGGTCTTTTTCGGACAAGAAAATTTATTCTTGGAGGCCTTGTGAGATCTTGTTTCTTCCACAGAAGGGAATGAGACCCATGTCCAGGGACCATGGGGTTCGACGTTTCAGTGGAGAGCCCTTGACAGTAGATGGTTAAGAGTATGGGCTTCCAGTTACACCGACACTAGCTTCACGATCCTGTGCAAGTTACTAAGGCTCAGTTTCCTTCTCAGAACAACCAAGGAAATAGTGCTATTAAACACTATTGGAATAGAATATTGTGAGCATGTAGCAAATGGTGGTTTTTGCTTTTATTATTGGAACAACCAAGAAAAACATCCTTGCCTCTCTCTGCTCTTGCAGAATCATGATAGAAAAAGTAATCACGATCAAACAAGGTGACAAGGTAGGTTAGTGGATCTGTGCTAGGGCTGTAAGGAGTTTGATGTCATCAGCTTTGAGCAATTCTTATAACTGAAAGACCATGCCAATGCAATGGGCAAAGGTGTATCACAAACTGTCTCTTCTAAGAGATAAAGAAATCAGATACTCCAGATGTCAGCTTTGGAGGGTCCCTGGTGTTTCAGGAACCATTCTAAGCAAAGGTGACTTTCTAATTCATCTCTGTTTCCCTTGCTTACCCTCTCGATAAAAAATAAACAGGTAGATATGGCCAGCATGCTGCTATTAAAGTGTGCTCTTGTTGGAGGCTGTGCTCATTATGCTAGGATAGGTATGCATATAGGATAGGTGTGCAAATCAAAGAATTGAAGCCATAGGCACATTCTCCTTGGACTTTAGTTTTACTTGATTTGAAGTTTTAAAAAATAATATCATTATATTAAAACAAACAAATCTTATGAAGCGCCATGCAAAATTCACGAGGATTTTTTAAGATAAAATACATGTCTTAAAAGAAATTTCATGCATTCTGCCTCTAGACCCTGGAAAGGCTCATGTTCATTCTCCTCTGCTGTTAGTAGCACTTCAGTGCAGAAGTCTGAGAGGCACTAGTATGGGTTATTTATAAGCCCCCTGTGGCAGAGAAATAACTCAGAGGAATGTGGATTAAGAGTTATTCAAATATCTAGTCATCTGAAATAAATAATGTTCCTAAGAAGTGATCATACCATTTCTCTTTTACTTCTATGCACCTTTGGTTACTATTTTGGTAGATTTCAGAGGAAATACTGTACAGTATTATGCTATCTGCCTGAGGCCTGACTGAAGTTGAAAAATAGGAATTCTCTCTTCTGATTATTCCTCTACAAACAGAGGATGTTATAATATATTAGGGCTGGAGGAAAAAAAGCAGAAAATGATGGGAAGAATGACATTTGCAGACACAAGCTCCCATGGCTGGCTCTAGAATAGAGGAGGCATTTCCACCATCACAGAGAGCAAAGCATCTGATAACACGATAGTGAAGAATGTGCTGTTTCAACATAAGACCTTGAAAGACCAATAATAACAGCAGCTTCTTTGGGGTACTTACTATGAGCTAGGCACTTTATGGGCATTATCATGACCCTCACAGCAACTGTATTCTATTTGATGTTATAGATGAGGAAACTGAGGCTCTGACTGCAGACCGTAGACCCTTTTCTACCATGATACACTGGCAGCTGCCTTGTGTTTACTTCAGGACTAAGACATCTGACACAAGCAAGCCCAACACCATTATGTCGGAACAGAAATATTCTCTTACCTTCAGAGCCCACTCGCAATCCACCAGTGCTTTCTCATAGTCCTCGAGTTTTATATAAGCCTGTAAAGACACAAATAGCTGATATTGATATACAACTTTGCATCAGGCAGTCTGTCCACACAGAAAGAGCAGTTGAACAGCAGAATGGTGATGGAAGAGTACCTGGTCCCTACCTAGATGGGTCCTGATCCTGGCAAGAAACAATGGCCATTCACACCGGGCAACTGAGAAGGGTGTAGCACAGGAACTATTTGCAAGGTGAGGGCGAGGCTTAGGGAGATCCACAAGGGATGTTACAGAATCCCAGGGCTAGCAACAGGGGATGGCAATTACCCTGACTACAACTTAAGGGGTGGAAGGAGGGAGCAATGAAGAAAATGGGAGAGATTAATATGTGAAAAGAACTGCCTGATGTGAGCTGAGACCTTCACTAGAGCCAAAAGCAGGGAGAATAAATACCCTAATCACACCTTATTCCTTCCCTCTGATTTCATGGGCTGAACACAAATGGAAGCCACATGGCTAGGAAGCCAAGGAGCCAGTCTACACAGGTCAACCCCCAGGACACAAAGCAGGGCAGACAGGGATCTGGAGAAAACACCCAGCACATGAACCATGTCTACAAAGGAAGAGCTCACTTCTGGAGTCTACCAAGGGCACCAGAAGGATACCAAATGATAAAGGGAATCAAATAGACAGATAATAAACAAGTGCTGGAAAGGGGGTGGAAAAATTGGAACCCCTATACACTGCTGATAGGAATGTAAAATGGTGTAGCCCCTTTGGAAGACAGTCCGGCAGTTCTTCAAAAGGTTAAATATAGAGTTACCTTATGATCCAGCAATTCTACTCCTAGATTTATACCCAAGAAGACTGTTAAACTATGTCCATAAAAAAACTTGTACATGAATGTTCACAGTAGAATTATTCATAATATTAATAGTCAAAAAGCTGACACAATCCAAATGTCCATCAACTGGATGAATGGATAAATAAAATGGGGTACATCCATACAATGGAAAATTACTCAGCAATAAAAAATGAAGAATTGACACATAATACAACATGGATGCACCTTGAAAATATTATGATAAATGAAATAAGCCAGTCACAAAAAAACAAATATTGTATGATGCCACTTATATGAAATGTCTAGAATGGGCAAATGCATGGCGACAGAAAGTAGATTGGTAGTTGCCTAGGGCTGGGAGTAGGGATGGGAGGATTGGGGAGTGACAGCTGAAGAGGATGGAGTCTCATTCCAGCATGATGAAATGTTCAAAAATTGATTGTGATGGCTGCACAACTCTGTGATTATACTAAAAACCACTGAATTGTATACTTTAAATGGATGAACTGCATGGTATGTGAATTATATCTCAATAATGCTGTTACCAAAAAATGATAAAGTTCTGCTTTTGTCTTCATGAGCACAGCAGGAAGGAAGAAATTCAGGAAATAGGCTGACATTTAAGAAAGACCATCACCATGAACCCTCAGTGTCAAATGCCTGGGGTGCTCTGTTAGAATACCCTAGAATGAGGGAAAATCTAGAAAATCAAGAATTGACTCAGAATTCTATGATCCACTCAAAGTAAACCAACATGAGAATTTAGTTCATTTAAAGTTTCTAAGAACTAAAGGCACATAAACAAATGAAAGACTGTTTTAAATAAGCACAGTGGCTACTCTAACCTCTCCATTAATTACTGGAGTAAATAAACTCTTAGCAAGTTGCACTAAGTATATTTGAAGCACTCTTCTTTTGGAAAGCTCCCTAAGCAGCAGCAAGGATCATCCCATAATAAGAAAGGAAAGCCAATCACCAAGAGAAGTGGCTTTTTCAGGGTCTCATCAGTCGCCAATGATAAAGCCAGTACTACGTGTAGGTTTGCCCATGATCAAAACTGTACCAAGGCACTGCAACACTCTTCACAATGAACCCGATGAGATATTGTCATGGGCAAGCCAATTACGGGGTCAGTGTTGTAACTCATGGAGAACTTAAGTACCCAACTGAAGTGAGGAGGGAGAGCAGGCAGTAGCCAGCTAATGAATTTCTGCAGTGCAGCTCTTGGCTCTAATAGAAAGGAAGCTGGATGTGGTGCTTTCACTATCTTGGGTTCTGCACTAATTGGAGAAGACGACTCATTGAGCTGTTTCTATTAATATAAAGCATCACCCTTTCCTCTAGGGTCTTGGGTTCATTTGAAAGTCAGAGGATGTGAGGAAGAAGCTGGCATCATTCTAGGCAACTATGGCCATGATTTCATGACACTCTTATTCAGAATACATACAGACTCTGAAAAAATCTGTATGGGCTGCAACAATTTCTCTACACAGCATTTTATTTGTTCTTTTCTTTTCTTTCCTTTTTTTTAAAGGTTTGAATTCAATACTCTATAACCTCCTCATTTTGCTTTTCCATATTTTAAAAAGAACTACTTTTTCCAAATAGCAAATAAACTCCAGATTTATCGAAATTACACCAGCAACGTTACTGATCATAATATTATTTCCAAGAGAAAAACAAAGCAATGAAAGGGTAGGTTTTCTCCCTAGCAAGCAACACTCAATTCACAGGGTCCTTATTAAGTGTTTTCTAACACTGTATGCGTACAGGAGAGGTATTTTAAAAATAGTCAATAGTTCAAATGATTTGTAACACCAGGCAGCACATTTTGTATTTTTTTGTCTCTGAATAAGCTTTCTCTTTGGGAAAGCTAGGAGAAATCGCTCCGCTTTTCATTTCATTTACTTATATTTATCCACATTCATTCTTAATGTGATTCTTCAGAACTCATCACATTGCTGCTCAGAATTGAGTGCAGTGAAAATGTAATTAATTTAGATGAATCAGGGTATAGACAGTCAGAATTCAGTATGTTTGAATTACATAACTTTTTAAAAGCAATTCAATTTTATTGCTTTCAAATAATTTCAGAGCAACACGACTGAATAAGCATCAGTAGGTAGATGTTTTTAGAGACCAAATTTGATGATAAATAAGATGGAACTATAATTATTGTATTAATTGCTTGCATTTAAATGATTCTCCTGAATTGTCAACAGAAACTTTTTATAATTCCCTTAATTGGACTTCTGTGCCTCCAGTCTTATGTAACTTAACAAGGACTTACTAGACATCTGTTATAGACCATTAGGGGAAAAAAGTATATGGCAGTGTTTGGTCTCAAAAAGTCTATAATCTTGTCAGGGTGGTAAAATGTCCTCTTAAATGTACTTTGGCCATCTTATTTACCGATTCCCTTCCTTATAACAAGTTTTCTCCACAAATGGCGCTAGTTAAATGACACTTCAATCCCAGTCTGACTTACCTGAATTGCTAAACTAATGAGGTTATTCGGTGTTTGGGTTTACTCATCATTAAATTACTGCCACTCCCCAGAATCTCTGGCCTGCAAACATCCTGTTTCTTGCTTTCGATACTCTTCCCCAACATACCACAGCCAGACATTCCTAATCTTGAGTTACAGAAATTGGAGCTGATGAGGGCTCTGCTGCAGCCTCTCCCTCTTGTAAATGACAAGGCATCAAGTTCCTCGTACACAGGTCCTGCTGACATATCCTAACCATCGGACAGCCAGTGACGCTGCCAGTATTCGTTGGCTTCTCTGACCAACAGAGGACCCTACCACACAAAAACTCATCTACTTCTCAAAGATGAGGTCACGGGAGACATTTTTGCTCCAACTGAGAACTATCAGCCTGTCCCTTCATTAAGTAGTAATAGTAAATAATAAATACCTGCATGATGGTTTTTACCCAGTGTTCCAGAAAAATGAGCTCAGCTGTGATATAAACCAAGGCACAAAGGCTTTCTGAAACTCAAACTTTCTAAGAAATTGACTCCAGGCCCATCAGCCAACCAGTTTACCCCAGTCACAGACTCTTCATCTTAAAGAGAGATTGATACGACAGGAACTAACAGCGGGGCAACCCCTAAGAGTCTAAACTCGCACCAAGAAAGGAGGCTTGACAAATCTAGTCACTGGTGGCAGAATTCCAAGGTCTCATCGGTCATTTAATCCCACTAGTTTTCTCTTTTGGCCACATGGGCAAGCATTTGGTTACCATCAGTGATGTGTTGGAGCTGACTTATACTACGGAGAGAGCTGATTATGTGCGCCTCTTCCAAGTCCTCCTTCGGTGATTCCAAATTGGTAGCTTGACATCAGATCATGGGGACAGTATTTATACCATGGAAACTGGAAAATGCTACATACACATCAGCTCCCCGCCATCCAAAACAAGAGTCAATTGTTAAACATTTCCCAGCCCCCCAATGGGACCACCTAGTCTCATCTTTGTGTGCTTTAACAGGTTTAGTGGCAACTGCTCCCTGAGAAAGTCCCAGGGACACATTCCTGGCCCACTGACCTGGGCGCGGTTGGTGTACAGCACTTTCATGTCCTTCAGCTTCTGCAGGCCCTCAGAGTAGCGCAGGACGGCTGTTTCGTAATCGCCCTTAACAAACGCTTCGTTCCCCTCTTCCTTCAGGGCTATGAGAATACAAGGCACACAGGTGAGGTCTCACCACACACTAGAAAATTCTATAAGACTTTATTCCCCTGATTTTCCAAATCTATTTTGAAGGTCTAGCCACCATTGATCCAAAAGGGACTTGTCACTTGTTTGTCTCTGCAGATATTTCAGGACCAGCTTCGTCAAGTATTTTTCCTCCAAATCCACTCAAAAGTCTTCTAAGTAGCTTCTCAGAAAATGTCAATTTTCTGCATCAAGGCTCAGAACCAAGCCAAGCTTGCCATGGTGACCAAGTCTACACAGTCAATGTTCCATAAAGAGGGTCAAATAATTAATTTTCTAACAAATATGGAATCATCTAGATCTGCAGCACAGGGTGGTATGAAATAAATGCCGAAAGCATTCCTCTGTTGTATGTATCTCCCCCCAATACACACAACCCTGTCTGTTTCTTTCTCTTCCTTTATTTTTCCTCTCCTTTCTCAAACCTTTGTTTCATTTTTCTTTTTCACTTCTTCCTCTATGCCTCAGGCTAGCCACTGGTACCTCACTCCCATCCCTCCCTGTTTTCTAAGCATTGTGTAGAACTGTACAATCTGATCTGCTAAGTCCACCCGTATGTTTTAGAAAGAGGTTTGACTGTGGAGGCAGACTGAGGGCTATGTCCTACCCCCTGGCTCTTCACAGCAGAAACAGAGAACAGACCACCAGTGATTTCTGCCTGGCCAATCCCATTGCCTCAGGCCCACCACAAACCTGTGGACGGGGAGTCTTCATGTCCCCAAACATTAGCTTATAGGCTCTCATGTGCTCTTTCTAGCACAAATCATCCCAGCTATTGAAAAGGAAGGGCTGACAATTACCATCTGCTAAGACTTTGTTTTCCCTTCTTCTCTTGGCTCGTTCCTTTGCATCCTTCTCCACAGATGCCAAGAAGGCCTCTGACAGCAGGGTAATTTCAAATATTCAAAAGAAAAATCCAAATACTATAATCAGTTCTTTAGTTCAAATTCAGAAGAGAGCTACTTTAGAACTTTAGAGCCACACTTCTCATGCATACACACGTAGGCACACACACGTGCACACTTACAATTCCAAGGCAACTAAAATGACATTTTCTTAATTTGACATTAAATGGTAATGCGTGATGTATTATTATACATGATGGCTATGACTGTGCTTCAAATGTGAATTATGTCTTTTAAAAGAGTTTTTCTTTGAAGAATGACTTTTTTCTTACATTTAGCATAATGAGCTTCTGAGCTGAGCAACAGAGAAACTACCTGGATCTGTTGAGCAGCTAAGAGTAAACTGGATGTCACAGAATAACTGCACTCAGTTCACAAAAGACTGGCCAGGAGCAAACAGAGAAACACGGCTGAGTGCCGTCCCCTCTGCCCACTAGAGTAAGAGAACTGGGTGATCAGCAAGTTTTTGTTCACAGTTGTTTGAAAGCCCAGAGGCTTAATTTAAGGGTCTGGAAGCTACAATCAGTAAAAACTGATCCTAAATAAACACTAAAAATTGCAAAGAGAGATGCTTACCTGAGTTTATTTCTTCCTCATTCTGCAGGACATAGGTTATCATAAAAACAAAGAAACAAACTTCAAAAACCATTCTCTGATTTATATGTATATATACCAAGAAGGCAAATCAATTACAAATGAGAGTCAGGTCATTTCCTTCAACCACCAATACTAAAGGGCTCAAAACTCAGGGCTTGCTTTCAATCAGGAAATCTGATTATGGGCACAACTGCTGTGGAGCTGAGTCTGCAGAAATGAGGCTGCTCAGGTCAAGGGACCTCAGCTGTGGCAGTATGAGTTGGAAATACAAGTTAGTGAAATATGTTACCTTAATAGTGCAGCATAATATATCACATATATGCTCAGGGGATGGAGAGGCCAAATTTTCATTAAAACAGACCCAAAGGGTTATTTAAAGATGATCCAGACCAAGGGAAAAAATCAGAGTTTCTTTGTAGAAAATAAATCTAGTCAATCTAAGAAACAAAAGACTATTTCAGCCTCATCAGACAGTTGGAGATTAAACTGTTCCCTCAGTGTAGGTCTTCCCATTGTATCTAATTATATAGCTTCATAATAGAAAAGGAAACCTTCATAGGAGCTTGTGGAGGACTGATCACAGTCTTGTTCAAGGTGGTCCAGCATTCGTCCACCTCTTGGTCTTCCTCCATAAGCTGTAGTCTCTTTTCTGTCTCGAGGACAGCTTTCTGTTGCACAACTGGGTCATCAGAATTCATCTCCTGAATTAAATTGGCTAGAGGAGAAATAACATGTGAATCAATCAAACAAGGTCTTTAAAAGGAAATACTTCATTCACTAGAAAGGATGGTATCAAGAATGCATGGGGAAGTCTTAAAAAAAAAAGCAATAGAAAGCAAAATTGAGCAATTAGAATCAATGTGAAAAAAATAAGAGCAGGATTTGTTTTGTCTATAGAAAGCTGCAGGAGAATTTAACTATGGGCTTCAAGGAACAGAGTTTTAAGCCACTACTAATTCAACAATAATTTATGGAGAGCTTATAATGAGTTAGATATTATGCTGTCTGCTATAGTTAACGATGATGAATAAAAAAGATTCTTTTTCTTTGAAGAGCTTATGATCTTATGTGGGAGACAAACATGCAAGTACAGGCAACTCTGAGATCACGAAATAACAGCCCTCAACCCTATCCCTACCTGTCTTCACCTTATTGCCCGCCCAGCTTACATTCCACAATCTGTCACTTGGCAGCCACCCTGCCCACATACTCAACTCCCTTGCCCTCCTAGCCCATGTAATAGACAAAACTCTAATTCTAGATGAATCCAACCACTCACCTCTTTTTTTCGGGGATGCTGAGTAAGTACTAAGGGAGAAAGACAGATGCTGGTCCCAACCCAACTGGACTTTCAATGACAGACAGCCATCCTTGTTATCCTAGGCAATCTTTCTAGCATTCTCCCAAAGACTTTTAAAAGTTTTCTGTAATCTAAAGCTGACCATCTCAAACAGATGACCTTACTTATCAATTCTGAGAGGAAGGAGATACCATCAACTTCCTGCCATTAAAACTACAAAACTGCCTGTCTACACCTACATCCATCTGTCCTTCCTTCCTACCACAAGGAAAAGGTGTCCCTCCTCCCATATGAGGCTAATCCCTCATCCTGTGCTCAGGATCCCATCATCCTGTTTTGCATCAAGAGCCCTGCATCACCAATTAATTATCCCACTTTGGCAATATTTTCAACCTCTTCTATTTGAACAGCTTCTTCCTAAAAATACTCATACACTTTAAAAACAATGGTGATCTTGTATTATTCTGGATAGAGCTGGAACCCATTCTAGTAAGTATCCCAAGAATAGATAAACATGCACCACATGTACTCACCATCAAATTGGTATTAACTGAGCAACACATAAGTGCACATATAAGAATAACATCTATTGGATGTCTGGCAGGGGGGAGAGGGGAGAGGGGAGGAGGGGATGGGTATATACATACACAAAGAGTGTGATGCGCACCATCCGAGGGATGGACACACTTGAAACTCGGACTTGGGGCAGGGAGCAAGGGCAACATACATAACCTAAACATCTGTACCCCCATAATGTGCTGAAATAAAAAAAAATAGATAAACAAGCACCACCCATACTCATCATCAAATTGGTTTTAACTGATTAACGCTTAAGAGCACATTTAGGAATAACATTCATCAGGTGTCAGGCAGATGGGAGGGAAAGAGGGGATGGGTATATACACACCTAAGGGGTGCGGTGGGCACTGTCTGGGGGACGGACACACTTGAAGCTCTGACTCAGGTGGAGCAAGGGTAATATACATGAACTAAACATTTGTACTCCCCTAATATGCTGAAATAATAAAGAAAAAAAAATATCTCCCAATGTCCTATCTCCTCCCCTTCACAACTAAAATTCCTTTAAGGTACTTCCCATTTCTTCATTTTCCACTGATTCTTCATGGAAATTTCTTTTCAAAAATTTTAGTTGTGAAATATCTCACACATACAGAAAATAACAGACATGTTTGTTTCCATACCATCTGTAAGTTAACATGTATTCTTTCTTTCTCCAGCAAGTTTTAATGTTTAGTATGTGCATCATTTAGCTTTTGCTGCACAACAGACTGCTCCAAAACTTTGCAGCTTAAAACAGTCACTGTTATTTAGCTTAGTTTACAATTCTCTGGGTCAGCAATCTGAGCTGGACTTAGCTGGCTGGTTCTTCTGGTTTCAGCAGGGCTCACAACTTATATCTGTGGTTGGCTGTCCGTCACCTAAATGGCTCTGCTTTGGAAAGTTGACTGGCAGTTGGCCTGAGCAATGGGAGCAACCAGGGAAAGTGTGTCTCATTCTCCAGCAGGGGTTCCCAAGAGGGGCATGAGAGTAAGCTCCAAAGCACACCCACTTTTCAAGCCTCTGTTTGAGTCATGTTTGGAAACATCCCTTTGGCCGAAGCAAGTCACATGGCCAATCCAGATTCGAGGAGTGGAAAAACAGATTACTACAGACTTCTTGATGGGAAGAAAGAAATTTGTGAACATTTTTGCAATCTACTGGAGTATTTATGTATGTGTATTAAAACACTTAAAATACATGGTTGTATTAATTGTGCATTCTTTTGCAACCTACTTTTTTCTCTTAATATGCTTTAGATATTTGTTCTTGACATATTAATGTATAGTTCCAGTTGATTCATTTAAATCATTGTATATACCATAGCTAATCCACCTTCTTATTGATGGATAGCCATGGGGCTTTTTTTTAGTTTTATTTTTTGCTACAGTAAACAAATGCTGAATTGAGTCCCTGTATCTATAATACATATTTCCTTGTGTACATGTTACATATTCTTCAGGATATGAATGTATGAATTTTTACTCCGGCAAGCAGTATACAAGGGTTCTCATTCTTCCACATTCGTGTCAACACTTGTTATGTCAAACTTTTTAATTGTTGCCAATATGATGGATGGGAATGGTAACTCACCAATGTTTTAATTTGCTTTTTGCTGAATATAATTAGAATTGGGTATCTTCTTATTGGTTTGCAGGCCATTTGGATTTCCTCTTCTGTGAAGAGCCTGTTCTTATCCTTGGCCAATTTTCTATCTGGTCATTTGTCTTTTTCTTATTAATTTATATGATTTCCTTTTTTTAATTTTTAATTTTTTTTTAGAGATTTCACTCTGTTGCCCAGGCTGGATGCAAACTTCTGGGCTTAAGCGATCCTCCTGCCTCAGCCTCCTGAGTAGTTGGGACTATTGTGCACACCACCCTGCCCAGCTGATTTCTTTATATATTCTGGACTGGTTACATGTATTTGCAAATATCTTTTCCCTGGCTATGGTTTGTCTTTTCATTTGTTTTTATGGAAGCTTTTGTTAAAGAGACTTTAATTTTAATGTGTTAAATAGACCAATCTTTTCCTTTATAAGTTATGCCTTTTCTGTCATTAAGATTATAAATACACTCTCTTCTGGTGGTTTCTCAGTTTTATTTTTTTAAGGTGTTTAATCCACCTGCAGCTGATTTTTGGGTAGGGCAGGAGCATCTTTGTTGAGGAGTCCCTGCATTCCCCACTGATGTGTCTTGTCATCCCTGTTATGTGTGTGAATCTGCTCTGGGCTCTGCATTTCTTTCCACTTGATTTTACTTGTCTTTTCCAGCACCAAAAGCGCCATGCATTCATTACCATAGCTTCCTCATAAATCTTGAAGAGCTTTTGAGACAGAGAGTTGTCCTACCTTCTTTTTTTCCTGCAGAATTTTCTTGGTTATTCTTGGTTCTTTGCTCTTCCATGTGAACTTTAAAATCCACTTGTTGAATTTTAGTGCAAACCACTTTTGGGATTTTGATCTAAACTGTATAGACAGCATAGAATAATTTGAAGAGAACTGACCTTTTACCCGATGGGTCTTCCCATTCATGATAAATTGTGTCTCTATTAATTTAGATCTTCTTTTGTTTTTTAATTAATTTTTTAACTATATACCACACTTTATTTTAATTTCATTAGTTTCTCCTTAATGTCCTTTTTCTATTTCAGGATCTCATCCAGGACACCACATGACATTTAGTCATGTCTCCTTAGGCTTTTCTGAGCTGTGACAGTTTCTCAGTTTCCTTGTTTGCAATGACCTTGACAGTTTTGAGGAGCACTGGTCAGGTATTTTGTAGAATGTCCTTCAATTTGGGTTTTTATGATATTCTCCTCATGCCTGGGGTTGTGGGATTTGGGGAGGAAGCACATCATATCAAGGGCACATGCTATCGACATGACTTCTCATGAGGTTAACCTTGATCATCTGTCCAAGGAGGTGTGTGTCAGCTGTCTCCACCGTAAAGTTACCTCCCTCCCTCCCTGTCCACACTGCACTAAATGTATCTCACATTAGTCATGCTCCACCTCCTTGAGCAGAGTCTCTACATAATGTATCGGAATGAATTTACTGCTCTTGAGGTAAAAGTTCCTCACCATGGTTTCCAAGGTCTTGCCTGATCTGGCCTCTCCACACTCAGATGAGACCCTTCTCTCCTTAGTCTCTTCTCTCCAGTCACATGGGGCTTTTTATTCCTTCAGCTTCTCAACAGTACCACACTCTCTCCCAACTCCCAGCTCTCCTACCCGATTTCCTACTTCCTAGGATACTCCCCTTTCCTCTTTGCAATAGCCAACTCCTACTTACTCTTCAGATTTTTGCTTAAATCTCACTTCTTCAGGAAAATCTTATTTGGCTTCTATTGTAGACTGAATCGCATCCCCCTCCAAATTCATATGATAAAATCCTAACCCCCAAGGTGACTGTATGTGGAGACAGTACCTTTAAAGAGGTAATTAAATGAGGTCATAGGGGTGGACTGTAATCCAGTATGACCGGTATCCTTATAAGAAGAGAGACACCAAACACACGCATGCACAAAGAGCTGACCACATGAACACAGAGGGAGAAGGTGGCCATCTACCAGTTAAGGAGAGAGGCCTCAGAGGAATTTAAATCTGCTGACACCTTAATCTTGGACTTCTAGATCCCAGAACTGTGAGAAAATACATTTCTGTTGTTTAAGCCACTCAGCCTGTGCTATTTTTACAGCAGGCTCAGCAGACTAACACAGTCCCCTAAGCTGGGTTAGACTCTGGTACTTTGCGAGTCTCTCTTTTTATCATGTATCACACTTGAAATTATTTCTTAATATCTGTTTTCCCCATTGGACTGTAGATATTATGAAGAAAGATAATTCTTTTGCTGTACTCGCTAGTGCCTAGCAAAACTCAACACACAGCAGGAGCCCAAGAAAGGAATGGATAGAATTTATGCACATGTGGCTACATAAATTTAATTTAAAATGAAATAAAATTAGAAATCCCTCAGTCATGCAAACACATTTCAAATGTTCAATAACCATATGTGGCTGGTGGCTACCATAGTGTACAGTGCAGATTACAGTACATTGCTATCATCACAGAAAGTTCTATTGGGCAGTGCTGATATAAATGATACCTGAATGAACTTTGAGTATGAGTAAAGTTCGCCAGGTAAAGAAAGATGGGGAGGCAGAGGGAATGACAAAGACCAAGTGCAGAGAGTGAAACACCAGAGCATGTGTGGGAAACCATCAGCAGTTTGTTGCTGCTCAAGTGTGAGGGACGGAGAGATGAGAGAGGTAAGGACGAGGTCATGGGAGGACTTAAGTCCTGATGAGAGCGTGGGATTTATTGTGACTGCAAAAGGAATCCAAGCAGAGAAGTGTCTGGGTCAGATTTGCATTTTAAATACATTACTCTGTGGGGAGTATAAACCTGGATGCAGGAAAAACAATTAGGGGGTTGTTGAAATAGTCTGGGTGAGAGGAACCAGTACACAGGGAGGGCTGCAGAGGACGGAGCTGGAGAAAGAAGCCAAATTAGACAAGACATAGGGTTGAGAGACGGGAAGAATCCAGTATGGCTTGTGAATTTCTGGGTGGTGCTGCCACCAACTGAGACCAGGACGAAGGGGAAGGAAGGAGAAGTAGGTTTTATTTGGGAGGGGGAGGGTGGAGAGGGAAAGAGACTGATGATTCAATTTTGGACCCATTAAGTTTGAGGTATTTGTGGGATACAGTGGGTATGACAGTTGACCCCAGGGGCTGAGGCTCAGGAAAGAAGGCTGGATGTCAGTTTAGATGTGGGGGTCACCAGCAAATAGGTGGTAGGTAAAATCACGTGCTCAGACTAGACCAGTTGAAGAGAAAGGTGAGCAGGGGCTAAGGCCAGAACTCCAAGGAACAGCATTCAGGGATGGGCACAGGAGAGGCCCCGGAGGCACACAAAGAACACATTTGAGATGTATCATTTATGAAGTTACCCAAACTATTTTTAAAACCATTTTATTCTTTGGACCCATAGAATCTCCTGGAAGCAGCAATTCCAACATATTTACATTTGCTATGTGGGTCTGTTTGCTTGTTGGTTTGTTTCTGTACTCAAACAAGCTCCCGGAAGTTTGAACAGGGACTGACAGGTTTGGAATTTCCTGAATGCCATCTGTGAGATCAGAGTCTATGTTCTTTGAGATCCCACCTGTCTGAGCTAGGGAAGGGATCTTCTGCCTAGAGGAAGAGAGAGAAGGGAATGACAATCATAAGCCATCCATGTAAAGTGATGGATCCCCAGGGAAAGCCACTTGATTTGGCCTCTGCAACTCAAAAACAGAAATGGCTCTACCCCAGAACAGAATGGGTCCCAGACTGATCAAGGGGGATCTCGGGTAATCTCCAAGGGAACAGCTAGGCTCATTGTCGATGGGGAAACAGCAGTTCCTTTTGACCCGATTCTTCATGGAAGGAGACAAAATATGGAAGAGAGATGTCAGCCTGAATTCCAATCAGAATGCTAACAATTTCTCTGATACCAATTAACAGACAGAAAATACTGCTCCAAGGTTATAATATAACTTGCTTCTCAATACTCTGTTTAATTTCAATTACATTTTTTTCTTAAGAGTCATAAACCTGTCAGGCAACCCAGGAGCTAAGAGTAATCATTTCTCTTTAGACACACCACCTATCTGAAGCAGAATTTAATTTGTTTATGATTTACTGGTACTTACTGACTTCATCCACATTTTTAAGAAATTTCTGCAAATCTTTCTCTTGATCATCGGCCATTGTGTACCAGAATCCCTGAGAGAGGCAGCATAAATGATGAAATTAATAATAATAAAACACTAAACAGAACCGTCAGGCTTATTAGCCTTCTAAAACTAAGAGCCAAGCGATTACTTTTAAGGCATTCGTGTCTGTAAATGTCATGAATAACAGCAAGGTGATCCATTTCACTCCAACCACTGTTTAAGGCCAAGACACATTCATTATTTGTGGCGATACTTCCAGAAAGCTGCCAGCCCTCCTTCCACTGGGGAAAACGCTCTGCAAATAGTTCCTCCAAAGCCAACTTCAGTTGTTGTGATTCGGGGACCTGGCATGAAGGAGACTAAGCGGAGAGCAGCTGACAGGCTGCCAGGGTTAAAGGAGCATCCGAACAACTGACTTTGATCATGAACTGTGGCCTACTCAGAAGCCTGGATGTGGCAGTGAGACAGGTAACCAGAGATGGGGCAATCTGCATCGCAATGTCCATACTTGTTCAAAATATAAGCTTCTGGCTTGTTCCTGAGGAGTGAAGAGAAGCTACAAATTGGCCGGGGGGATTAGAACATGATGCTATCGAGCACCAGCGTCTCTTCCCCTGTCCAGGTACTCAGTTCAGTTAAATTTGAGTGAGAAGGCGGAATAGTGTACCCCAAGGTTCATCCACAGACCATAAAAATCATCTAAAAGCTTGTTAAATGTACAGATTCCTTGGTCTTAGCTCCAGGGAGTCTCAGTCAGTAAACCTGGGATAGTGCCCACGAACGTATATTTTAAATATTCTCTAGGTGATTTCGATTTACAATTAGGTTTATTATGAAGAGTAGTGTAGTAGTGTAACACACCTATAACTGGAAATTAGAAATCTGCTGTGAACAAGCTGCAAATTATTTAATTTCTGAGTCTCCATGTCGTTATCTTCACCAATTACAAGCTGTGTGACCCTGGCTAAAGTCAAAACCTCTCTGAGCCTCAGAGTCCTACCCATCCTATGGGACTGATAATATGAACTGAACCCTCAGGACTATTCTGGGGATGTACGTAAAGCACGGGGCCCCCTATGAGTGTCACCGTGAGGCACCCTTACCTATAAAACAGGACGTGGGGGTGTGGCTTAACTGGATGACCGCTAGGGTTCCTTCCAGGTCAAAGTCCCACATAACGGGGTGCAGTGAAGTGCATTAACCTGTCCAAGGTTAGAGGTCAGAAGGCAGGCTCGGCAAGTCCATGGACAGGGGCAGCCCTCTGCTCCCAGGGCATGGATCCAAGGGTGCACACCGTCTGGCCAGTGTCACCCACTGCAGGGCCAGAGGGCCGGAGCGGGCCAAGGCCAAGTTCCACTCAGCAGGGCCTGCGGCGGCGGCGACGCGCGCCTGAGCCCCAGAGCGCGCCGTTGCCCGGCAACCGCTCCCCGGCGTCCGCCCGCCCCGTGCTCTCCACGGCGGGCCAGGCCGCGGCCGGGACCCTCCCCGGCGCTGCGGCACAAACCAGAGAGCCGTGCTCCGCTCTGAAGGCCAGTCCGGGACCCGGGCCCGGGGGTACCCCAGGGTCGCTCCGCTGCACTGACCTGACGCGCCCGCAGATGGACAGGAAATGGCGGCTGGGGGCGGAAGGGACCGGTCGAGGCGGGGGCGGGGCGGGGGGCGGGGCCTGGTCGAAGGCGGGGCCAGGAGCGAGGGCGGGGCCAGGGGCGAGAGCGGACGACGCTCTGACTCTCCGCCGCAGTCATTAAGCACCTACTATGTACCTTCTCCTGTACTACGTACAGGAGATCTTTTTCTTCCTCTTTTACTACTAACAATACTATTACCACTGCTAGATGTGTGGCCTTGAGCAAGTTACTTAATCTCTATATGCCTTAAGTTTCCTCATCTGTAAAATGGGATTGTTAAATGATATCTATCCCATAGGGTTCTTGTGAGAGGCACATGATTTAATACAGGTAATGTGCTTAGAGCAATGCCTGGGGCATTATCGACACCTAGTGAATATTAACTAGTACCACTACTATGATTAGTATACATTAGACTAGTGCCTCTGAACCTTGATTGTGCATAGGAACTGCCTGGAAATTTTGTTAAAATGCAGATTCTGGGTCAGCAGGCCAAGGGGCTGAGATTCTGCAGTGATGCCCCTCTGTGGACTTGGCCACATGGAGTAGCAAAATGCAGGGGCTTTATCCAATGCTGGGACGTAGCAGGACACAAGTTCAGTGTATCACCCAACTTGGGGCAAGGGGTTAAAGATCAATAAATAGTCATTTAAATCCTCATTGTGATAAGTGATTTAAGAAGTAAAGAATGAAAAACAAAAGTAGCAAAGAGTGCTATGAAGGTCTAGTCTCACACCTTGGAAGTCTTCCCTGATGATATAATGTTTAAGCTGAGGCTTGAGGGGTGAGTAGGCATTGCCCAGTTAGGGAGGGAGGTGGAAACAGAGGGAACAGCATGAGCAGTCAGGAAGGAGCCTAGCATGGATGAAGAACAACAGAAGGCCGAGCTTGGCTGTTGTATAGAAAGCAAGAGGGAGTCGGTGCGAGAAGAAGCAGGGGCCACATCACATTAGGGCCTTTGAAAAACATGTGAAGGTTTTAAGGCTTTACCCTAAGTATCATGGGCAGCCTTCCAGGGGTTCTAGAAGAACAGTGACATGCTCAGATTTTAATTTTTTCTTAGAAAATTATTCTGGCTACAATGCAGAGAATGATCTGGAAGAGGGACACTGGGAAATAGTTGATAGTGGGTGTTCGCAGTAGGAGTAGTGATGACTTTGAGATGCCTTTGGAGGGAGAATTGACAGCAGGGAATTATCAACAATGACATTAGGCTTCCGGCATAAACCAGATTGGGACTCCGCATTGGCTGAGCTAGAGAAGATTAGAGAACCAGGTTTGGAGAAAAGATGAGTTCGGATTTGTCATATTCAGTTCAAAATGCCTATGAGTTACCCAAGTGTCGATGTTGAATAAATTGATAATTGTCCCTTAATATTTATTCTTCTCTTCTTCAGGTCTACCAATTTTTAGCAAGGCCTAACACACCTAGAATAAACTGTGTTTCCCACCTCTCCTTGTACATGACTAAATTCCGACCAATAAGATATAAACAGATATGGCGGTGGTGCTACTTCTAGGAAGGGTCTGGAAGGGTCGGCCCTTCTTGCGTTTCCTTCTTGCTGGCTGGAATGTGGACACAATGGCTAGAGCTGGATTAGCCATGTTGGACTGTTTGGTAGAAGCATTGTGTTGAGGATGGATAGCCACAAGCTGGATGGCACCTTGGTTCTGATGATCATGGAGTTGCCTCACTGGGCTTTGAACTCCATATTTCTGCATGTGAGAGACATTTAGCCTCAGTTGCTAGGATATAAAGACTTGTTGTTTAGGGCACTGCTATGTTGAGTTTTCTGTCACTCCCACCCAAACCTAGTGTAACTGATATGGAAGGCACCATTCATTCATTCGACTTACATTTTCTTAATATTTATATCTAATTTTTTTCATCATAAGCTCAAATAGTCTAAATGTTGTTATACTGACATAAGACTCTAAACGCCAGAGCAATTTGATACTAAGATAATATAATTAATAAGCTAATGAATAATGTTTTCTATGTAGTCAGTCATTTATTCTTTTTTGTCCTTGAAGTCATATTTCCATTTTATACCTCCCCATACACACTTAAAATAGTACCCTAACATAGGATATTTTATGTTCAAATCTCTTTCATTGATCATCTAATCATCATTCTTCTCTGCCACAGAAATTTCAACAAACGTTATTGGGGTGTTTGCTTTGACTCGAAACCGTACGCTGGGCCATGGGCACAGCCTCTGTCCTCAAGGAACTCACAGTCCAGCGAGGAAGATAGATGCATAAACAAATGATTATAGAACAGTGCGACGAGGGCAGCGAAGGTAGTGCCTAAGAAAGGGGGTGGGGGGAGAAATGGTATCAGGCAAGGCCCCACAGGAATAGTAATTTCAGCAATTAATGTGCAGCCTTGGAGTGTGTGGCAGGCTCCAGGCACAGGGGACAGGATGAGCAAAAGTTTAGAGGCAAGAAACATGGTGATGTGTGTGAGAAAACAGAACTGCCTAGGGCAAGAGTGGCAACAGAGGAGCCCAGAGATGCAGGTGGGAGCAGAAGTGTCCAGGAGGAAGCCACAGGAAGAGTATAAAGCTGGGAGGAGGCCACGTGGGAGACGATGAGGAGCACCTGGGCAGGAGGGCTACACAAGAAGGGGTGTGTTCGTTCCTAAATTGAGCGGGAATAACAATACTCAGCAGCCACAGACACTGGGGCCTTCTTCAGAAGTCGCTTCCATCTTCATGACTCCCACATGGGTCTCTGTGAAGCCCAGACCTGACTCCAGGCTCCAGCCCTAGAAATCTAACTGGATAGTAGACAGTGGGTTTCTTGGAAGTAGGGATTTTGCTGTATTTTATCTTTGTATTCCCAGCACCTGATGCTTAGATGGAGCTAAGTAAAGACTTGTTGAATAAGTGAGTTAATCTCTTGCTCTGCATAAAGGAAACCTCAAATATAAGTTATGCCAGATGGAAAAGGAATAAGAGTTTTATGATTTCTCTGCCTCAGACTTCCCTGAGTGGTCTACCCTGGAGGACAAGCACTGTTACAGTCACAACATACTTTTTAGGATAAGTCTTTCACTTGACGGATTGATCACTTTAAAACGTCAGAAGTCCTAGTAAACCCTGGATTATCACTGTGCTATCCAAAAAGATTCCAATTTTCCTCCTTCTAGGTGCATGGTAGGATCTCACTTCTCTGTGGCCTGGTGACTTGCTTTGGCCAAGGGCAACGTGGGGAGAAGCAAAGAGGTCAGAAAGCTTTAAGAGCCAGTGTGTGATTCACCATACACATCCCTTCCCTCTGACCTAGCAACCAGATGCTGGAGGCTGTGTCTGCCTGAGCCCTTGAGTGAGGACATGGAGCACAGGTACTTGTCTACCTTCGATGGATACATAGAATGAGAGAGCAATGGACCTTTCTTGTTATAATCTGTAAGAATTTGGGACTTGTTTGTTACTGCAGCATAATAGAGCCCATCACATCTAATACAGTCACTCAGACCACTTGTTCTTCACTTGACATGATGACAAAATTGAAGGACCTTGTACGTGAGCATATGTAGATGATGATGATGTCGATGGCTGTGCATTTTCATATATGTATTCAAACAGGTGGAGGAAAACAGACTTTTAAAGTGTTAGTAACTTGTACTTCAAATATATTTCTCCTAGAGAAATTTTATGAATTATACTTTTACAATGACTGCTTCCACCTGAATCCCTTGTGTGGTACTTGTTTTACCTTTTTCTTTATGTCCTCAATAAAAATTGGCGAACATTTGTTCCCCTTCCACTGTATAGTAAATGTGAGGCTTGCAGATTATTGTAAGTTCTCTCTCCTCTATTTCACTCTGCTCCCTCTTTAGTGTAAACAATCCTATCTCTTTGTCTTTTCTCATCAAACACATCTATAAGTTTAGGACACATAAAATTCCAACCCTGCCCCAGGATAGCTGAATGAGGAATAAAGCCATCGACCTTTGCCTGCCGAGGGTCAACGGTGTAGACGAGGTCAGCCCGAATCCGGGAGCCAAACTACGAAATTGTTTTGTTCGACCAAACTCCTCGCCATCGATGTTGAGGATGCAATTGGTTCCATAACTTTGGTTTCCAAAAAATTTTTTTAATTCTAAAATTTTATTTCTCTACTTTTGTCTTTATTGTTTTTTACTTGAATGTATATCAACATTAGAGGCGTCAAGATTTAGGGAGGAAGCTAAAGGAGTTTAGCCCTGTCTTCCCTCTCTAAAGAGAATTCAAAAATCACATTTGATTTTTTGACTTTTTCCCCTAAACATGTGTCCTTTCATCAAAAAAAAGAGGAGCTAAAATTTTTGCCTCTTGGACCCATACCCTCCCCTTTCAGTGGCCCCCTTACTATAGACAAAGAAGGAATTTCAGGATCCGGTCACAGACTTAATCTTCGTGTCTGTCCATAGTCTTCCTTGGGATTTCTGTGCTTAATTAGTGACACTGCAGTATTCACAAAAGCAAGAGCACTGATAGTAACTAACATGCACTGAGCTGCTATGTGCCAGCCAATCCTTTTTCCTTTCCATACATTATTTAATTTAAATCTCTCGATAGCCCTACGAAGTCTTACTGTCATTTCACAGACAAAATGCAGTCAGAGAAGTTAAGTGACTCGTCAAGAGGCTGAGCTAAGATGTGAGCCCTGGTCTGTGTCCCCCCAGCTCACGCTCCCCCACCTACCACACCACCTTCCATGCAACTTCTCAGGAGAGCCCTGTTTTAAACTCCTAGGTCAGGGACCGTTCCTGGTGCTGCCGGGCGGCTTGGCCTTGTGCATGTGTGAACTTCCGTGTAGGCTGCTGCAGCCACTTCACAGGCTCGCCCAACCCTCTGAAGGTGATTGGATGCATTTAACTGTGGTCAGAAGAGCATGTCCCCCACTCCGTTAAAAAAGACAGGGTGACGCCAACAATGTCTTCTTTTGGAGCCTTCCTGCGGATCATGGGACTTCTCTGCCTGGAAAGGAAAAGGGCAGAAGTTGGGCATCAGTGGTGGAAACGGTGCCACCCAACCCTGCCTACTGTGGAGCAGCACTGCCACCGTGTGGGAAGACTGGCTGCAGCTGGACAGCCACGGAGGCAGAGAAAGGCTGGGACCAGCAAGCAGTCGGCCCGTTTAAGCATCGAATTAATGTCTGTTGAGCACCTACTGTGTGTCTCATGCTTGGTTAGGCTCCTTCTATTGCTGCTGCTGCAGCTGCTGAGATTGCTTCTCTGGAGAGTGAATTAAATGATGTCAACAATTTAGGTTTTAGAGAATGTTTACCATTTATCGGTCATTTATTTAGGGTACTTGGTCATTCATCTAGGGGCAATTCATGCCACTCGGATATTATAAAGACGCATTAGCATTGTGTAGCGGGATTTTTTTTTTTTTGCGTTCAAGATTTTGGGAATAATAAGGCACACAGAGAGTTATAGGACCCCAGAGTGAGTTACTGTCCTGGTCTAGGTCCCATCTCAATTGCTGTGAAAGGCTGAGATAAGTATTTCTAGAAAACACCTTTGCTTCTTTTAGATTGAAAATTTAACAGTATATTAAAAGGACACAATGGAAACTTGGGAAATAGAGAAAAACAGAGAGTTACTTATGATCTCTTTACCCTGTTACCATTATTAACATTTTGAGGTATTTGCTTTTGGTCTTTTTTCTGCATATTTTGCAATGATTTAATCATGCTTACATATGATTTTATGTTTTACTTTATTGGTTTAGCACAATATCATCATAAGCTGATATATTCCGAGCACCCTTGATGTCCAAGGCTCTCTACGAGGGGCTTTAAATGTCATCTCATGAAGCCACATGACAATCTTAGGAGCTGGTAGTATTCTCCTTTTAATAGACAAGACAATCGAGGCTCAGAGGGAAGACATACTTATCTTGCCTCTCCTAAGTCTGTACTGTGTAATTGCATTTTTTTCATTGCTATTATTTATATCTGCCGTGCATTCCACTTATCCATGCACTCTACTTCCCTTGACTGCTTGCTATCGTTTTAGATCTTTAGTGGCTTCTAATATGTTCTGCTCATATAAATATCACCACAACAAACAGCTCTAAGTATAACCTTTTATATAACTGGGATTATTTTCTCAAGCTATGTCTCAGAAGTAGGTTTCTCAATCAAGATTTTGAACTTTTATGGTTGTTAATATTTCCAAATTTCTTTTCAATGGGTCTGTACAAGTTTATACTATAACCAGAAATGTATGAGAGTGCCAATTTCACAGTATCCTCACCCCTATTGATAATTATTAATATGTACATATATACATTAAGTATATACATTAATATGTATATTAATATGTACACCTACATCTCTTGAAACCTAGGCTCCTTGGAGAAATGGCTGCTTCCAGGGCTAGGCTAGAGAAAGGACAAGATGAGACTATAACATCTTGTGCCAAAAAGTAATGAACTGCTTAAAGAGTGATGAGGTCCTGTAAAAAAGATACAGAAGCCAGCTCGAATGGGCTTCCACTGAGTGACCAGATCAGGGACCTTTCGAACATCAAAATACATAATGAGACCAACAGAATCCACTGAAATCTGGAGAACAATCAGTCTATATGGATACAAATAAAGAACTTAACCAGTTGAAAGTTTGATGGAGCACAAAATATTTACAAAGTTTGAAAGTCCCTCCTCACCTAGCACTCCTTCAATTAATGATAGTTACTACAACGACGAACAAATGCTTTTTAACTGCAAAAGGGAAAAGTGTAACTTTACGGGGGAGAAGCCTGGCAGACCACCTTGATCAAATGATCCCAGTGGATGTAGTCAGATACGGGAGAATGGAAATCATGTGCCACCTTATAGGATGTAATGAGAAGAACAATACCAGCTCTGAGGCAGTTCCCTGAAAGCACAGTGCCTGAATTTAATTGTGAGAAAATTTGAGACAAACTAACACCGAGAGACATTCTGCAAAACAAATGGCCCGTACTCTTCAAAAATGTCAAGATCATAATAAACAATAAAAATCTGGAAGATGAGTCCTTCTTTTATTGTGTTCACCATTCACTCCAGGAACATACGTTGTGTTTAGTAACGGACACCATGTCGCTTCCACCTGCGAATCACACTTGAATTCTTCTTTTGGTTCCAACACTAATTGGAACCCTACAAAAGTGCAGTCCCGTTCAGCACAGTTGCCAGGAAACAAGTTGACAAGCACATTCCCGTCCCCCATCCCCTGACCGTTCCATGTCAAGGGACTACGTGATCGTGTCTATCATACCACTCTGGCCAGTACTCCGTGAGTAGCTGTGTTCTCAGTGGTTCACTGTGGCGTTTCCCACTGGAAAGTCCGTGCAGGAGCACACAGATGATGCATCTCCAGCGCCTACAGCAGCGTCTGAGTCTGTTCAGGCTGCCATAACAAAAATACCGTCGATTGGGTGGCTTATTAACAAGAGAAATCTATTTCCCACAGCTGGTGTCTGGTGAGGGCCGGCTCCCTGCCTCGTAGACGGCCTCCTCCGCGCTGTGCCCTCACGTGTGGAAGGGGCAGGAGCTCTCTGGGGAGCCTATTTTATAGGGGCACCAATTCCGTTCATGAGGGCTCCACCCTCATGACCTCATCAACCTCCCGAAGGCCCCAGCTCCTGATATATCACCTTGGGGGCTAGGATTTCAATATATGAATTTTGGGGGGACACGAGCATTCAGTCTGCAGCAAACGGGGGGTGGCACATAGTATTAAATAAGTTCCCCCTGCCCCCGGCTACCTTGACTTTGACAATTCTCTATTTTGGATCTGTTACCTACAACATCCTTCTTCCACATGCTAATTTCTTTTATTAAATAGGAAGTAATAGAATTCTTCTGGTTTCAAGTAAAGGAAATTCCCACTCAAATGGACGTCAGTAAAGGGAAATACATTGGTTCATATACTGGAATAGAAAAGTCCAGAGGTTTCTCAGGCTTGGCTGACCCACGGGGCTCCAATGCTGCTGAGATTTGTTCTGCTCCCTCGTGTTGGTTTCAGTCTCAGTCAGTCTTTCCCCTCGGTGGCACCTCAAGACTTCTCTTCTTATGAGTTCCAAAAGAGTGTCTTTCTTCCTAGTATTAATGGTTTCCATAAAAGTCCTGGGAAGGAACATTCCCAAAGAAAAATTGAAGAGCTGTTAAGAGAAGAAAGGAAAATGGATGCCCACTGAGTAGACACATTTGTTCACATAGATTTGTTTGTAAGCAGTAAGAGATGATATTTTAAAGTTTCTGGCATGTAGTAAGCCCTCAATTAATGAGAGTTGCTTCAACGATAATTAATGTTATCATGCCATTATTCTTACTCCATGAAAGGGTTTTATACAGCGTAGGGTAGCAAATCAGTGCTACATATCATTATTTCCTTCAGAGTTCAGCAGATGTAGACAGCTCAGTTCAGGAGCAGAGAGGAGGAGGAGCCCTCATTTCTTAGGCCCCCAGGGCAGGCGGTGACTTTCTGTCTGGGTGGCCAGGTTGGGGGAAGGCCTGGTCTCCTCATGGTTCTCAGCACTGCCACTTGGTGGCAGCCTTAGCCCACTCTGCCCTTCCCAGCCAGGGCCAGCCGGCTCACCTGGGTTTCCCCTGGGAGCCTCAGGCTGGGACTCCCCTTTATGCTGGGGATTGGGGCTCTCACATGCAGGTAGATGCATACAAGGGACTTCAGTGCTGTGCCAGGGTCTCAGTGAGGGACCACGGAGGTTTTGGCAA